>JANHFL010006679.1:10693-28026 GCA_032468155.1 Oxyrhabdium leporinum | reverse complement strand
CTTTCATCATTTCTCTCATGGTTAGGGAAGAGGCTCAAAGGCCAAGGCTTTCAGGCTTGTTAATGGATCCTTTTGGGCTGGGATCTCAGAAAGTGCCAAGACATGCTGATCAGGGATACATACCGGCCTTACCACTGGCTGTGAACAAGTGACAATATTGCCTGTATTCACTTTTTGGTCCATTTATTTACAAACTACACTGGCCCCTCAGAATGAAAGTTTGCAGTGTGCATAGAAATTATTAAAAGATTTATTATAAAGTGGGCAATATGGACTTATTAAAGCAGTGGTACATATATTAGTGTACAAGAAGGAATTGTTGAAAATGAGGACAAAATATAGAAAAACAGTAAAACTGCAAGTTTAGATAGCATAAAGGAAGAAATAGAATGAAAAAGAATGCTATGACTTGTTCAATAAGTGTGTGAAGTCTGCATCAATCTTTGTGACTAGAACTATGCCTTTTATCTGCAAAAACTACCAGATGATTAATTTGTTAAATCTGTCCGCGAAATTGTTTGTCTTAACTGTTGACTGAAAGGGTGCAAGAAATGACAATGAACAAAATCTGGGAAGTGCAGAGTGACTTTATATCTGCTAGGGGGTATGTAGACCAGATTTTTGTTCTTCAGCAGTGAATGAATCTGAGAAATAATGAATTGAAAATTGGTTGCCAAATAAGATAAGATCAGTGATGGAAATAAAATCTGCATAAGAATAAATGGAATGCATAGTGTAAAGCTCAGTATGGAACTGGGATTAAGACAAGGATGTGTGGCATCCCCTTGGTTATTTATAATATTATGAAGTATATTATGAAATACAAGGACTGCTTATGGAGAAGGAGGAAGGAAGGAAGGATTTCTGATCCTCCCTACCAGCTTCTCAATGAGGAAGTCAGAAATCATTCCTGCCCCCATTGCGTTTTTGTCTACTTGTGGTCATTTGATTTCTCTGTTTATTTATTTATTATATTTTTATCCTATCTTTATTATTATAGATAACTCAAGGAGACAAACATACATAATATTCCTATTTTCCCTAAAACAACAACCCTGTGAGGTGAATTGGGCTTAGGGAGAGTGATTGGCCCAAAGTTACCCAGCTGGCTTTCATGCCAAGGTAGGATTAGAACTCATCATTTTCTGATTTGTAGACAGCTGCCTTAAGCACTAGACCCAATTAGTCTCCTAGACCATTGTTGATTACCCAATGGGGCATGGGTTGTCTAGTGCTTACTAAAAGTGAAAAGTGGGTGGAGAAATTTCCAGAGATACAAATGCTAGTTAAAAAAAAGTAGTTGGAGAGTTTGTTCAGTTGCAATGAATGAATATTTGTCAGAAGAAGATAAAACATTTGGGTTTAAGAGAATGTTTTCCCCTACTTTGTTATAGTAAAGGGTGAGTGGGGTACGTCAGGTAAATAATAAAAGCTGAATGCATTGGGAATGGGGTGTTTAAGAAGTGTATGCATGGCGAGAGAAGAAGAAACAGGTTGAAGAATGAATGGGTGCCAAATGAATGTGGATAGAATGAAAAAGGAACCAGCAGTGAGAATTAATGTGATCTGAATTCCAAAGCAAACCCATGAAGGGAGAGGAAATGGGTAGAGAGGATGAAGAAAAGCAAGAATATAATCACTGCAAGGAGTTGATGATATATTCAGAATGAAATAGGACAAAGCTTAAGTAATAAAACAGTAAGTGGATGTGATTGAAACAAGGGGGGAAAAGCTACGGGGAAATATAATGAATAGTGTTGGAATATACTACTTTTAGTAGTTTTTCTTGTAATTCTTATCTCTTGCTTTAATTTCTTTACTATAGTAAAGAATTTACTATAGTATAGTAAATTACTATTTCTTACTCCTTTTCTGTACTCTGCATAAAGTTGCTTATCCTAACAAGAAATAGAGAGAGGTATGAACGGAGACGATATTCCTTTTCCTGTTTCCAGTTCAGTATCTTTTTCACATTTTTGTCAAAACATGAAGATATGTATTTTCTAGCATTCTATGCTTTTCTTTTAAAAGGAATTTTTGTACTTGATTGTTTTAGAAGGAATGTTTGTACTTGTTAATATCTTGGAATATGCAAGAAGGATCATGTCTATAAATTATATCATTATGACTTTATCAGGAACAGGACAAGGGAGAAATACCGAATGAAGAAAAGCAAAGAAATATCACTGGCCAAATACAGGAAACATATGCTGCATGAAGCAGGTTCTTCTCATAAACACTGGTAATAATTTTGAATGATTTAAGTATTTGAAAACAAAATGTGAAAATATTGGAAAAAATCATATGTCATTAGAAAAAAATTATAATACATTAATGTGCTGGAAGCAGCTAAATTAACAATTGCACAAATTTAGAGTAGATGAAATAGGAAATGGGAAAGGAATGAGAAGAGATTAGCAATCTCAAGTTAACATGAGTTATTTTACAAAAAGAAGAAATTAGAATCTCCATGTACTGAAATGATTTGGCAGTAATTATTGAGAAAACTATCACAGTCAACATTAATTATAATAGCACTTATAAATATTTGCATTATGGTGAAACTGGGTAATATTTAATGTTGAATCTGCTTTTTACCTTGTGTGTTGATTATATACTAAATAGTAAAATGACTATTTTACATTAAAAATATTGTTATCATGTCTGCAGTCTTTTGAGACAGTCCTCAATAGCCTTCACTAAGGTTGGAGGAGCAGGATTACAGTCACTTGCTATGATCTCCTAGGACTCAGTCATTCAGTGCAGAGAAGACCATGTCCATATATCAGATGGAGTTTCCTCAGCATTTAGAAGACCTCTCCTTATATAGATTAATAGTGTGTATGAATCTTTCTCATATGTGCTAAACATTCATATACCAGGCATGTGCCCATCAGGTAGAATGGTATTTTAAAGGATATAAAAAATTGTCTACAATTCTTTTGAATTACATATAATGCTATATACCAATTCACAGATATGCTAGGTTCTTCCCACAGCCAGAAATATGGGGACTGGGGGAATTCATCATCGATTTCTTTTCAAGCAAAATAACCGTAACTGTCCTTTATTTTAGAGAGTCATGTAAAAATAAAGATATGCTGGGAGTAGATAAAGTAAAACATATATTAGGGAGCATATACCATAATTGTAAGGGTTTTTAAAATGCACAGAAAGTTTGATAGAAAATTATTATTTAAATGCAGGAGAGGAGTTGATTTAGTTTGGATTTCATAACCATAGAAAGGATTATTGATCTTTTTTAAGTAGGGCTATCACACTGGAAGAGACATTATAGATCCATAAAGAGATTGGAAGAATTCCTAAAATATATCTCATTTAGTTCTATGTAACACTATTTTTCTGTTTTTGTACCTTCAGATTCTTATTAGTCTGTTCCAATTCAACAAGTAACCTGAATCTGCCCAATTATCCAAGCTATTTAAAACCCTCTTTTCAAATTGAGTAAGCTAATTTATTATTACATTTTCTTCATTACAGCCTATTCTGTTTTTATGTGGCATTATACACTATGTTTATGTCATGGCACTTTTATATTATTTTTACAGGATTGGTATGTTTTTAGTTCCTGGAAATGATATTGGGAGCTTTCTTACGAGGGTAAAAGTGAACTGAAGATATCCACACCTTAATGGACTGCTGAGTCAGCCAATAACTCCAGACTTCAACTAGTGCCAAAAGGGAAGTCAGGTGAAACAAAAGCATCAATTAAATGGCCAAGGCTGGAACACATTAAGCAGCTTGCACTGAGTTAACAATGCGTCAAGAAGTTTCTGATTCCCTGAGTTGATCATGATGTGAGACATATTGGCTTAACAAAAGCATTTGAAATAATCAGTTAGTTAAACATTTTTTAAGAAAATCTCTGCCCATAGATTTTGTGGGAGTACTGCAAAGCACTCGGCTTGGGGCTACCTTTGAAGAGTATATAGAAACTTCAACGGGTGCAGAATGTGACTGTGTAGACAATTATATGTGCTCCCAGGATGGCTCTTGTTACAACTCTGTGAGTTGGCTAGCTGCCACTAAATTTAAGGTGCTTGTTTTTATCTTTAAAGCCCTACACAGTATGGGCCAGGCTATTTGAGGGGCCACCTCTTCCTGATCATATCTATCACATCAGGTACAGCAGGAGGAGTGTGTTCCATGTCACATCTGCCGCAAAGTGTTATCTGATCAGTCCAGGTGGGTCTGCCTTTTCTACAGTGGCTCCGATCCTCCATAACATCATCTCACTTGAGATGAGGTTAGCTAAGCCTTTTGGAAAGCCCTGAAAATGCGTTTTTGTACAGCAACCTTGGGGATCCCAAGAGGAGCCAACATGATGGTCATATTGTATACAGGTAGTCCTCAAATTTAGCATTGTAAATGAATCTGCCAATTAGAGTTATAAATCAGAATGGTCGTAAAGTGAATCATTATGTGACCAATTTTATGACTTTTTCCCAGCTGTCTTTAAGTGGTCATTAAGTGAACCCATTTTGCTATGGGGCATTTTTGCCAGAAACCAAAAGTAAACGCCAGTTTTTGGCAAAAAAGTTGTAACTCATAGTCATGTTACTGCAGGATGCTGTAAATGGCCAGTTGGCAAGTTGCCAAATGCCCAAAATACAGCCACATGACAGAGGGAAGGCTGTTAGAATTTCAGAATTGGGTCCTAAGTACCTTTTTGGGGGTCTATTGCAACTTGGGACAGTTGCTAAGCAACTAGTCATAAATCAAGGACTATCTTTATAGATGAATGTTCTTTTCCCTCAGTCTTGCTTTTATATATTTTAAAGTTGTTAGCAGTTATGATATAGTTTTATTGACAATGACTACAGTGCTTCATTCATTTAATGTGGCTGATAGGCATACAAAAACGATGTCATATTGAAGCAGAGCACCTAGGCAAGCTAGCACCACCTCCATGAAGCATTTTCTTACACTGAGACAAAGCAAGTACTTTGGCTAGACCAAGCATGTCTCAAGGCAGACTGGTCACATTCCATACTAGCATTTCTCCTGCATATAAACACAACTGGTTTATGCATCACTAATCCCCCCAAAACTACTCATTCTCGAAATTCAGCTATCAACATAAAATTCAATATCAACATAATAAAATGTTTCTGCCTAATTTCCCCTCTACAGGTTGTATTTGGTAAATTAATCCTACCAGATAATGGTAGCATAAGCCGTGTTGGAAAAACTTTTATTAATGTACAAGATTCAATAGTTTAGGACCCCAGTGGATTGACGCTACAGGAGGAAAATGTTTTGCTCTGTATCTGTGGAATTCAGTCCTCTACACTGATTCTTGCTTGACTCATTATCCTGTTGTGTTCTCATACCTAAAACTGCTTAATGTCCTGTATGCTCAAGGTAAGAATGAATGGGATATAGGACATGCCTGTTCATGTGTACAGTTGCTGGAAGTGACTGGTTGTGGTGCAATGGGAAAAGGTGTGTCCATGGAAAGTGTCTTAGAGGGACAGGAAGGTCAAAGTGGATCCTCTGGAATTTCCTGAAAGGTGGAAAAGAAAGACAGATCTATTTCAGAAGTGATTGTCCTCTAACAAATACATGCCTCCGAGTCAGTATTTGGCTCCTGAAAGCTGTAGGGGCTAGTTCCTGCAATTTTCTTGGCAAGGTTTTTCGAAAATAATTTGCTATAGCCTCCTTCCTAGGGCTGAGAGTGAGTGACTGGCCCAAGATCATCCAACTGACTTTGGCCTAAGGCCAGCTTAGAATTCACTGTCTCCTGGTTTCTAACTGGTGCCTTACTACATTACTTCACCAACTGTAATGAAGTTATAATTCTACAAAAATAAAGATAGATGTTTTGAAATGACTCTTATTTTTAAACAATTGCATTTTGAATTCTAGTTTTTAGATATTTTTCTCAGAGGGAAATTTGCACCCTAGGATGAAATTCAGTACAAACTCTGTTAATGTACAGTTTCTAGGACAAGGTCCCCACATTTGGGTAGATTAATACCATCAGGATGAGCCGTTTCTCTGATATCCTGGACCCATTCCAGAAAGGGCTTTAAAGGTGATGACCAATACATTGAATTGGATCTGGAAGCAAACTGGCAGTCAATGCAGCTCACAGAATAGTGGTATAATGTGGGCCAGCCTAGAAGCCCCAAGAACTGTCCATGCAGCTGCATTTTGCACCAGCTGAAGCTTCTGGATATTTCTCAAGGGTAATCCCATGTAGAGCACATTGCAGTAGTCCAGTATGAAATGACCAGGCTTGACTGACTGAGTGCAAGCACTTCTGATCCAGGAAAAGACACAACTAATGCACAACATGAAGTTGTGCAAAAACCTTCCTAGTCACAACTGCTACCTGCTTATCAAACAGGAACCATGGGCCCAGGAGAACCCTCAGATTGTACATAGTGCAACCTTCTCCAGAACTAAAGATTAACATCTTGTCCTGGAGCTGGAAACTCCATGCACTGTGTACATGTTAAAATGGAGTGGAGAAAGTACTGAGCCCTGTGGCATGCCACAAAGGAGCAGCCATGGATTAGACCTTTCACTCCCTAACAATAGCAATTGGGATCTGCCTTGGAGAAGGGAGTGGAGCCAGTGCAAGACTGTGCTGTCCAGCCCCAAACCCCACAGCTAGTCCAAAAAGATACCATGGTTGATAATATTGAAAGCCACTAAGAGGTCAAGAAGAGCAATGCACTATGCCCATCCCATTCTTGCCATAAGTGCGCCAATGCTGTTTCTCTCCCATAATAAGCTAAACAAGGTAAAATAATTGCAACAAGTTGCAGTTACATACTTCTTAAATAATCATTGATTTCTCCATGAATCATTGTAAGAGATTTCTTCAAAGGAAGCCGGAACTGCAATTCATGGCATAGCTATAACCAAAACTGCTTGGATAAGCCACTCAACAAAACTATGATGAAACTGCTAGAAAGGCCAATATTATTTTGGGATGTATTAAGCCAGAATCACCAAAAGTAACTGTCTCACTCTACTTATGCCCCAGCTGAAATATTGGGTCTAGTCTAGACGTTCACAAATTGGTATGAGTTTAAAGAAAGGTTGTTAAACTGGGGAAGAGATTGGAAATCAAATCCTTTGAAACAACTTGATGTGTCCACCTGGATTTTATATAGCAACACTTACAGGGTTAAGATATAAAGGAATGAGTAAGCTTATTCTTTCTTGTCCCAGAGGAAAAGACCAGACCCTTGTATAACCTGAAACTACTGTACATAAAAATAGACTCAGATTAAATATTTGGATAAGGCTGTCAGTCAAATGCATCTGCTCCTTATGAAGTTGTTCCCATTCCCCAGGCAGCTTCAAACAGGCTGGATAGTTGTTAGCTCAAAATGCTTTAACTCACATGAAGCAATGGGGTTAAGCTATATGAACCTTCTGAATCTCTGATCTTATAATCAAGATGAATAGCTCAACTATATAACATGACAAAGTAGCAGTAATGGTGTATTGGAATATTGCAAGAAATACCACTTGCCTGTAAGCAAGAAGTAGTGAGACCATAAAATAGACAAACATTAGGAAATTAAGAAGCTAAGTGCTGTAGAATTTTAGACTTCAAACAAACATCTGCCACATAACACCCCAAACTTAACAATTGTTGATAAGAAAGACAAAAAAGTCTGGATTGTGGACCTTGCAATATCTTGAGACAGCAGGATAAAAGAGAAGGAATAGAGAAAATCACAGAATACAAAGACAAAGTAAACACTGTGGCAAGATAAACCAAAGATCTTTGCTTTATTTTAATAGGTACCTTGGGTGGTACCTCAAAACATCTGGAACAGCACTTGAATATCACTGGCATTGAGAAAATCACCATCAATCAATTGCAGGAAAAATTTTGCTTGGAATATCTTACATGTTGCAACAATACCTTTAACACCATCAAACGTCATCTACCTATTCTAGGTCTTTGGAAAGGATTATCTTGGTGAATAAAAATTACAAGTAACAACTTACATTGAAGTGTTACAATGCCATATTTTGCCAGTATTTCAAATATTTATTTACACAATATTGCTTTCAAGGTATTTGGTATCTGAAAAAGAATGTTCAAACCCTCATTCTGTTTCTTTGTATTGGCATGGGCAACAAGAACCATGCAACTAGAACCAGGTCAGGTGTCCTGAATCCAAAGTCTACCTGGTATTACCAAATCACAACTCTTAACTTCATCTTTTTGATGCTAGTATGAATTATTGGGATGTATAGTTTATCAAGTCCCTCATCTCTGGAAGTCTCCTCAATTTCAAGAGGAAATTAATGCCAGAATGATATAATGTCTATTGGGAGATAGGTCCCATGAAATTCAACAGGATTTATTTCTGGGTAAATAGGTACAGGACTGTAGTCTTTGATACAAGAATACCTGGGGGGTGGGGGAAAACATAAAAAAATCAAATCAAGATGGCAGATGTAATCACACAGTCATGCTCACCATCTTGACTCTTTTACCTCACCCCCACTCCCCACATACATATAAAGAGGCTCCTGATTTAATGTGTTTGGCTCATATTATGATGGCTGTGGGTTTTGAAAAACTTACTAGGTGATGGAGTGATGTCAGTTTTAATAAACTAAAACAACTAAATTATTTTTTTCTGAATTGTTTTACTTTTTTTCTTTTTATTTAATTTTTGGTTAAAAATTGATTAGTTTATAATTTTTTGATTATAATTTTTTTAAATCCTAAAGTGTAAACTGGGTGGGAAAGCTTAGCATTCTAAAAGTCATAAATTAAATTCAAAACCTACAGCAATTTTTAGGATACATTTATAGGAGTCTGTCTCCAAACCATAGAAGAGAATTGTTGTTCTCAATTTCGTGTATTTCTTCTCTGCTCCATTTATACCCTTCCAAATTTCTGTTAAGATAGGATATATGAATTTCCGAACCACCACCACATTTAACCTCACAATCCTGTCTGGTAGATTAGATATTGAAGAAGAACATGGCTGAGGTAAAGCTGAATCCATTCTGTTTTAATTGAATCATTATGTGATTCTCTACTGAAATTGAAATATTCCAGCATTGCGTCAGAGAATATTTTTTTCCTGAAGCATTTTGTGCTTCCCATTATATCAGAATTATGATGTAAATAGAAGCTGGAAAATTCAGTGATGAAGGGAATTTTTGATCTTAGAACTAAACATCCTTCCTCAAAGAACAAATCCACCTTAACTGTTTCTGAAGTGAGGCAGGATGAAACGTGATGTAATATGCAAGGAAAAGCTAATGCAACATTTAATGCCATACTACAAAGGCTAAGGAGACAGAGATTGCACAGAACGTTCTTGCATCATCCTTCTCATTTGGTGGACTTTCATTGATAGGACAATGTAGGTGTCAAGCCTAGGAAGGAAGCTGTGTAATAAATCTAATATTCTAATCCTTCCTCACTCAGGAAAACAGGATGTAGAAATCAAGTATCATGTTGATTCAGCAAGAATGGCAACTACACAATAGAATCAAATTCATGTATGCTTCATGTAAATTTCAGAATCACATTTAGATCAGGACTGTCAAACTCGCGGCCTGCAGGCTGGATGCGTCACGCGCTGGCCATGCCCATGCCCAGTTTAGCAAAGAGGAAAAAAAGTTGTGATACGTCACATGACAACACCTTGACGATGCAAGTTTGACAGTCCTGCTTAGATGGATGCTTTACTTTCTGTATCAATTGTTAAATTCATCAATCAGCATGTTAGGAGGCCGTCTGTTTAAATGTTTCATTCTGAACTGAGTTCTCCTCAAATATGAACGTAAATAGATGAATACCACCAAATCTGTCAATACTAAACATCTCTTTGCAGGGTTCTTATACGTAAAGCTGAATAGCTTGGGGTTATTTTAAAATGATTGTTGTTGGAATTGAATATTCTAATCTAAATTTAACTGGTGGCAGGAAAGTGGCAGGTAAGGTAGTACTGTTGGTTGACCACAATATCTGGAGTATATTGGCCAATCTTGGTATATGCTGACCGAGTTGAGAGAGGTTCCAAAGCAGACCAAAGCAAAGCAAACCAGGGCCTCTACTTCTTCATAAAATTGCTTCAAAAGGACCCTCTGCTCAAGGTTTTGTTGTGATACTCTACTTTTGTTAGCATGATTAGTTCTTGGTACAAATATTAGACAGGAGGACTGTTCATGCCATCATTCCTGAGTGGTTGTACTCATTTTTAGTAGGGAACCTTCACACCAAGAGAATCGATTTTTATATATAATATCCTGGAATATCCTGGATAATTTGAATTGAAGTCCAACACTACGGTTTCAAACATGCCGGTTAAGAAAAGCCCAAAAGACATGGCTTTATCTGTCCTTCTTTAATATTTTTTAATCCTACTACTTTAGGATCTGAATCCACCTCTCTTAATATTGCTCATATGTTTGGCCACCCTAGACATAAATTTTAATAGAGATAGCACAAATTAAGTTAAATGGTGTGAACCTGTTACACTTCCCTAGATTTAGAAATTATAGTATAATTATTAGCCTTTTAAAAAAATCCCTATATTTACACCTGCTTAACATTTCTCTGATTAGTTAATTAATAAAATGTAAATATCAAAGGATTGGAATATCTTTGTAAGACTGGAGAAATATGTCCACAAATTCTCAGGAAACCTGGTATATTCCTAGTGGGGGAATAATAAAGTAGTTATTAGCTCATCATAATGGAAGAGGTTATTGCACTGAATTTCTTACTAGAATTGGGACATATATATTAAAAGTGAGATTGCTAGCTGACCATTGTGGATATGATTCACTGAAACTGTTTCATCACTTTTCTTTCCTAACTTCTAATTTGCCAAAACAACTCCTTTTATCTTTCTCATCACTAAAAGTGAAGAAACTTAGCTATTTTAAACCTCCAGTATCGGAAGGTTGCTAATTGTGAACCCAGAAGATTTGGTTTATATTTTAAAATGACTGTATGGATGGATCCTAGTAGTATCACCTTTTCCAATTGACAGGTGGAAATTTTGTCACTATGCAGATTTTATAAGCGCTATCCAAGATACTTTGGTATGGCACCCAGTGTGCTGATAACCACTGGGACCATCATGGCATGTTTAACTCTAACTCTAACCCTAACCCAAATCCTTCAGTTTAGATTTTCAAATCCTGATACTTTGTGATCTTCTTCAATTTGTTGTCCAGAAGAATTATCCACATTTTACTTTTTAATCACAGTTATAGAAGGTGCTATCAGTCTGTTTTCAGAAATTCCACAATATTTTAACTTGCTCATTCAATTATATGTTCCCACCACTTTTCTATTATTGGCATGTGGTAATTTTTATAGATATTCCAATGAATCATTTGGGTGACTTATATCATTGTTTATAATCAGTTTGTGCTATATTTTTGCATGAGCTAAGTTCTATTATTATTTCTTCTGCTTCTTTGCACAATCAGCAGTTTGAATAATTGATTTTTCAATTTTGATCTTGAGTCCATTAGTTCAAATAGTTTATTCTCCCACAACCAAAATTAAGTCTTCAATTTCTTGAATTTTTAATGTTACAGTTGTAAGACATAGCCATTTTCCCCTTATTTTTTTTTGTAAAAATTGATTAGGTAATGCTTTTCCTTGCCAACATTCTGTTTGGGTTTTTGTCACATTATTTTGATATTCACTTTTTATTCCCTATACATTTAGTAAGTTCCAATTACATCAGGGCTTGTTTCCTACTGTCTTTTACATAATCAGTCAATGCACACATTCCTTCTTCAACAATTTGTTTGACTTGAAGTAAACCTCTGCCTCCATATCTGTGAAGCAGGTTTAATCTATTAATATCACTCTGTTTTTATGAGCCTGTAATCCCTTGATTTGGTTATAATGCATAGTCAATAGCAATCAGGGCTTTTTTTTGTCTTTCAGTCAAAACTGTCCAGTTCAACTTTTGCCCAGTTGATAATTCCAGCAGTGTATCACAGGTATGGTCCAGGAATTGATAGCTTTGATGGTGTTCCTACTGTATCTTTAATTTAATTTCTTTACTTTTTGGGTGTATTCTTTACTAATCATATTTTTAACTTATCTATGCTTGATACTACCCAACCATAAAATTTACGGATACCTTTAGGCTATATTCTGATAGTTACTGATGGTTTGGCAATTCTGCAATTCAACATTACTGACTTTGCAATATATGAAAATTAATTACAAGTACAAGCTGGTTATGGCATCATGTGATGCAACGGGCCACACATAAGTATCAGATTGTGCCTTTTGCTAAAAATCTTGATCTTATTGTCTGGATTTATATGAGTTTGTATCATGGTTTAATAATTCTTCGTAGATCAAACTCTAAAAACCCCCACAATTCTTCCAGAAATGAACTAGAGAAGTTAAAATATGAGACATATGAGAACATATGTTATTGCAAGATCCAATCTGGGTAGGACAATGGTACCAGAGGTTCAGTCTTCTTTGGACTCATACTGGAGCACATCCTCAGGGAACTTCTCTCTAGCACAGTGCTAGAGAGAAGTTCCCTGAGGATGGCTCCAGTATGAGTTCGAAAGCTCGGAAAACTAAACCTCTGGTCCCAGTGACTGACCCAGATTGGATCTTACAACATTATATTGTGTCACATATATTTGCCTTCATTTGTGACATTTGATGTTTTTTTAAAAAATGTATAAATTATTACATAAGAGAACAACTGAAGTGCTCTTATAAAATTACGCTGGAAATTTTAAGAAAATGCTGAAAGTGGCCATTTTGGTATTTTTATTTATTCTCTACTTTGAATAGTTTATATCTATTCAAATTTTGTTCCCCACAGATGTTTGGAACATCAATACCCAATGCTGACTGGCACCTAAGGTTTTTCAAGATGAGTACATTTCAACTTCAAATTTTGAAGTACACCAAATTCAGGGATTATTATAAATCTACTGTAAATATTTTATCTAATTTGTGTTTTATTTGTTCATTTAAAAAACAAAATTTAAAGCAGTCCAAATCATAAAATCAAATGATAATTTAGCTCTAAAAGAATCCAGTATAAAACAGCAACAAAATAAATGTTAAAAATCCTTCCATAACATAAATATTTTCAGGTATTCTATCAAAAGGAAATGATGGCTTGACAGATTTGTACATCAAGAAGAATATTTGTAATCAATGGTTGAAATGAAGAGTCTTTGATGCTCTCTGAGATTGGTTGTTTCCTTGAAGACATTTAATTACCCAAACTAGGTAACATAATCAGTTTCCAGAGAGCACCAAGGACTTCTCAGATCTACACATATTTTTCTCAATCCTCATAGCAGCCTTAAGAATATAAGTAACCAAAAGGAGAACAGCCTTGCCTTATTACTACCACTGATATATTCTCCTCACCTTAAATCCCCATAAATTGTTTTTTATGTATATGAAGTTTTGTTTAGAAATACTATCACGAAACAGGATGAAAATGTATATCAGAAACAAGATCCCCCTGAAATCCTCTTCTGCAGACATGAAGATTAAACTTGATCAGTGTCTTCATTCAACTACACAGAAATATTTACTTATTTTCAAATTGATGCAGAGCTTCCCCAGAGCTTGTGGTTTAGCACAACAGAATTGCAGCTATGAGGGGGAAGGAGATGTAGGCACTGGAACAAATAACAGGACCAGGAATGTTAGCCACCTCATGAGTTGCACATTTGAGCCAGAATGAAGGATTACATGCTAGGCTAATTCAGATTCCAGACTACATAAGATTAATTAGTTTCTGTTTAAATCAATGTTGTCTTTACCTTTAATGGAGTTCCCATAGTGGAGTAGCGGTAGAAACTCAGTAGATTGTAAGATTACAGCATACTATTTGATTTTCATGACGTAAATTGATGTCACAATCTTACAACCTACCTTGCTGTGGGAAGTGGTATTGTAATAATTTTAATATATGTAATAGGTAAAAGGTATTGGAAATCACTTTATGTTTGAAAACAAGATCATCCTGAAATGTCAGAGGAAGTTCCTAGAATCCAACTTATTAAATGAAATGGAACAATAAGGGGGTGGGATCTAAAAGATGTTCAGGCCAGATTTATTAATTTCACATGTCAATGAAGTTTAGGAAATGCTGCTTTAAACTGCCACAGTCAAAAACTATTTTTTCTTCATTTCGTATAGTTAAATTTTAACATGTGAATAACAGGAATTCTGCAAATAAAATATTCAAAAGAACAGGGAACAAGTTTTGATTCTGGAAAAATAAACACAAATATAGCTTCCATAAGTACTAAATGACTCAGATAAAACCCAATAAAGATATAGGGATAAATCTCACTAACTGAAGCTTTCTCCATGCCAGCTATCCATGCAACATAAATCAACTAAGCAGAACCGCATTTCACTGATAAGCATCACATTTAGTAAGAAATCTTGGCATATAATATATGTAATGTTATTTTTAAAAGTTTAGTTGTTCTATTAATAGATAGAATAGTTGTCAGGAAGCAAACCAAATAGGATTCTGTGGGTTTTGCAACTAGGCTGTCGATCATGTCAGAAAGGATATGCATCCTTTCATTTGTATATGATGTCATATACGTTTTTCCATAAGGAAGCTCTGGGGTACAGCAGCTGTTTAGACATATACTAAGATTTTTTTTTCTTTATTATGAATTGCTTTTCTTTTCTTTACATAAATTTTTACAGATATCTATTTTCAAATTATCTATAAGAAACTAATAATGTGACAGATCTACCGGACGTGTTCATATCATGAAAGTTTCTAATATATTTTCTAACAGAGTTCTCAACCATTCCCCTGCAATTAGTTGTATGTTTTAATATTTACGTGGGGAGGGGAAACTTATACTGTGCTATTAGTAAAATTCCCTGGGTTCTGATATATTTGAATCTTACATCTATCAATAAAAAGCTCATTTTTTGTTTCCACATTGATATATACATTATACTATTAATCATGTGAGAAATACACCAAAGACATGGTTCAAATTGGTTTAATTAATTTTTTATTTTTACTATTGGCTTTATATTAAAATGTTCCCATTATTTTTTTATCTCCACATTTTTGCTATATTCTGATAGTCCGTCAGGTCCATATCTTAGCATCTTTTTGAAACAAAGATGCAATTAATAATTGTTTTGCTTTGACTGTACCAGATAATTTTTATAGCTATTACATGAGATGTTAGTTAATTTAAATAATCTTTAAATAAAAACTAAGTTATCAGATGGAGTAGACATACGTAGTTTTATGTGATGACAGATACGTATAATGGCTCCAACTGTTTATTTGCAGATACAAATATTTTAAAATTGAAGGTGTTCCTCCTTTTTATTTTTAATAACCTTCTTAATATTTTTTTAAATATAAGAAGACAAATTATTTAAAGGAGAATCAATTGATTCTCGCATGAATAGCCTGATGTATAATGTTTAGATTACATACTTTAAAAATAATTAATACACATTCCTGTGTGATCTATTTTTTTCTAAATTTCAAGAAGCAAAAGAGTAAAAAAAGGAAAAAGAAAAAAAACACCACTTTCATCACTATCATTTACCTTATGGTGTCATCTGGTACTTACTCATGACTGTACAATTTTTTTGGATTTTGGTTTAGGGAAACTCTTTTGGAAATATGCAAATGAAACACCACAGAGAAATTGAGAATAGAGCTTTAAACTCCACCTCCAGTCAGGTAAAGAAAATTTCCTGTAAAGCCTTTCATATATATATATATAAAGGACTAAGACAGATAGATAGAATTACACATCACAGCAACATAGAGCAAATAGGACTCTAAGGTAAGCACTAGAATTAATATCTTAAATTATTATAAAATGTACAGAAATTATATTTTACACTACTGATATTATTAATCATAAACTGAGTAACTGAATTTGACGGGCAAATAAACAATCATTTAAATGTATTTTTTTGTAAAAAGAATAAATCAAAAAAGGAAGAAATTTATATTCATATTAACTGGACAAAATGTGCAAGTCACTGTATCAAGGTGGAAATAATATCCTAACCTAACCAGATGGGGAATCAAGGATGTATAGAAATAAATGTATATGTACTTTTAAAGTACAAACAAAGAATTCTGATATTAAATACTGCTCTTAAATTAACAGAATGGGGAAATTTATGAAATTCCACAAGTTAAAAAAATAGAAAATAAATTTTATTTAGGATACACTGTAATTCTCTCTCTATATATATTTACCTTCAAATTCCATTGAATTTAATGAATCAATTTACAGGAATATCCCTAATTTTTAAGAGTAGCATTTTTGAATAGCAGATATTGGAGATAAATTATACAGTTCCTTCTAAGGTTTTTTGTTGTTTAGAGTTGTTAAAAATTATACTCCCAAGTTAGCAGACCACTGAACAACTTGTGTCTTTTTTACAGCATCATTTGCAATTGTCAAACAAGGATGGATGTCAGGCCACTCGTCTGTCTTGTTCTTTCATTTCTTTTTGCTGAGCCTTTGACTCCAGAAGGCAGAAGCCTCAGCTTTGGCCAATGTGAAGTGCATGGGGTATCTTTCCGGGAATTAAGAGACCACTTTGGTGCAATTAAAGATGATGTTGTAAGTACCATTCTAAATTCGTATTTTGTTGATGTAATTTTTCTCTTGTATTTTTGTTATGCTAATCAATGAACAAAAAATGATGGAAAAAAACTACAGGAGCACTTGTTTACCTGAAGTGAGGGATATTAAACCTTTTTGAAGTTGAAGGCTGCATTGCTTAATTAGAATATAGTGTTTCCTGGAGAAATAAATCCAAGAGGTGGATGGGAACATTCTTCACTTTCCCAAATTTATCATTCATTAATTCATTTTCTACCTTTCTTATACATCAATTACACATGCATAGTATCTATCCATAGTATGTATAAACAGCCAAAGGTTTTCCCTTCTTTGATTTTTCTCTGTCACAAATGTAAACCTATCCATTCATGTACACATAAACCCTATATTCCCATATCTCCTCTTTAATACCTCTGGTGTCCCTCAGCCTCTCCCTACCGTTTAGAAGATCCTGCTTGACTAAATTCCTAAATTCAGCCTCTGATATTAGCCGGGAAACTAATTTCTAATAGAGGAAAGTCTTCTTTTTTTGATAAATTTGAACCTGTTTGACTATATTCTCAGCCAACTGTCTTAGAGTCATTTTCTTTTCAATTGCAATGTACTTTCTACCAGTCCTTTATCACATCAAAGCACCTAGGTGGCGCAGTGGTTAGAGTGTTGAACTGCAGGCCACTTCTGCTGATTCAATCTAGCGGTTCAAATCCCAC
>JANHFL010006679.1:0-10585 GCA_032468155.1 Oxyrhabdium leporinum | reverse complement strand
CCACCCACCCTGCCAAAATAATAAGACTTGTATTTTATACTTCTGTTTCCATCCACACTATTTACTTTCTAAATTAATTTTTCATTTATTCACCTAATTTATCTTCTTTCAATTGCAGCAATCCCAAGATAAGAGAACAGATGTGAAATTTCTGAAGGAAAGTGTCCTACTTAATGTTTCGGTAAGAATACCTTTTTCAGAATGCAAGAGTGCTTCGATTGTTTGCATGAAAGTCAAGAATACACAGCAAGGTCAGCTGTGTACAGAAGGAGATTTAGTTTAAATATATTATATATGAAATGTATGTATGTATGTTTTCTCATAAGTAAATAATCTAGTAGCAGTCACTTAGTTTGTACAAGTGTAGAAGGTGACTGGCTAATTGCATTTCTCTCATTTAGCTATCCTTTTATTTCAGATAATTTCATACATCTACATTCAATAGACATTTGTCCAAATATGTCTTTCATTTCTTCAGTTTTAGCATGCATCATTAGTAAGAGTAGGTAGTCCTGTTTAGCAATATCATTCCTCCATAAGTAGCTCTAGAGGAGGAAATTGTCAAACTCAATTTCATTCAGGGCTGCATCAGGGTTGTGTTTGACCTGGCATCATCAGGGTGGATGTGGCCAGCTCGATGTCACTTGTGTCGGGGGCACTTGTGATGGCCTGAGCACTCTGCCAGCGAAAACAGGCTCCTGAGCTCCATTTCCGGTTGCAACAGTTTCCTGCAACTCTCTGCTAGTGAAAACGGAGATCGGGAGGGCTGCTCATTTTCGCTGGCAGAGGCATTGTGGGCTGGTCCTCTGCTGTTTCCAGGATGGTCCTGCGGGCCAGATCGAAGCACCCCGAAGGCCAGATCCGGCCTGCGGTCCTTGAGTTTGACACCCCTGCTCTAGAGCTTGTTATGTTATAGTCTAAACTGTCCCTTTATGTGACATATTAAAGCTTAAAAGAAAAAAGAAAAATTGGTATGTTTTCATATTCTATTGCATATGAATCTATGTCAGCTCAATAGCTGATACAGAATCTATACTAAGGATATGTGGTTGGCTTCCCAAACAGCAAATATAGTTGATAGCTCATAGAGATACATATGTAGATTCAGAGGTGGGCTGATACCAGTTCGCCACACTTTGAGTGAACTGTAGCTAAAGGGTACTAATTTTATAGCCGGTTCAGTGAACCAGTAAATCCCACCCGTGGCTGGCCCCACACACCCTGTCCCACCCCTCCCAGGAGTCCCCATGTGGCCCATTTTGGATCCCAGGTAAATACAGGGCCCACATGGAGGCTTGGGGCGCGCAAAAAATGGGGCCTACCGGAGGTTCCGGAAGGCAAGAAACGGACCCATTTCCGGCCTCCAGAGGGCCTCCGGAGCACAAGGACACTGTTTTTGCCCTCCTGGAGGCTCAAGTAAAGCCTCTGGAACCCGGGGATGATGAAAACACCTCCCCCCGCCATGGTTCAGGAGGCCGACTAGGCCACGCCAACCATGAACATGCCCACTCAGCAACCGGGCAGAGAACTGGTTGCTAAAATTTTTGAAGCCCACCCCAGGTAGATTAATGGTTGGTAATCTGCCTCACTTCATAACTTAGTACCCTTATGAAAGTCATAATGTAAACTGTTGGACTTCACACAACTGAATAAACTGAAGATTTTTATAGAATTCTACCTTTGTTAATGGAGACAGCTGGACACCTTAGCAAAAAGGGACCAGTGGTCAATGCTGTAATTTTCATGGGAGTTTGAATCAGTGAAAGGCCTAAATTTTGTTCTGAACTTACCCTTGGGGAAAAAAGTAAATGGCTCTAATGGAACTCTAATTGCTTTTATTCTTGCTTTAGACTTCGGAGAGTTGCTGCTTATTCCGCCATCTGCTGAGGTATTATGTTGAACACATATTCAAGAACTACAATGCAACAAGTAACACGCTTAGAAGGAAAAGCAGCATTTTAGCTAATGCTTTTCTCAGCATTAAGACAAAGTTGAAACAATGTGTAAGTATGACATACAACTTTGGTTTTCTGTGCCATTGAGAGCCATGCAAATGATATATGCAAATACATATTTAATAGTTATACAAATACAATACATACACATATATATACATAAACATACATATAATTTTCTCTAATCATTGTTTATTTTCTCTTTATATTTTTCTAAAACCAGCATGATCAAAACAGATGTTCCTGTGGGCAAGAATCACATAAGAGATACAAGTTATTACTCGAGGAATATAGCAAGGTAAAAGGGGTGGGGATTGGTTTTTCCTTGCTTACTCAGAATTTGAGCTCTTTCTGATCTCTGATCCATCTGGATTGCAGATGGTTGTACAAAAGAAATGAATCTAGATAATTTGTAGTAAATCAGCAAGGAATTCTGGCTTTGATATTTAAACAACAGACACCACAAAATGTCCTTCCCAAAATCAACTAATAAACTACTCCCCCAAAAATCTAAACAGAACAAAAGATAGATCCCACCCATTTAAAAAACAACAACATGAAAAAGAATATTAGATTTGTGTGTGTGTGTTTGTAGAGGCAGTCCTTGACTTATGTCTAGGTTTTTTTTTACTACTGTTTAGAAATATGAATGGGCGTCTTACAGCCTGTAAAGCACTTCTGGCTCCCCCCCCACCTTTCCTCCATGGTCACAGGACCATTTAGGGTGCTTGGCAAGCAGCTTGCATTTATTACTGGTTCCAGTGTTCACGTGGCCATAATTTGTTGGTTGTTGTTGACATCTTTTTCTGGTTTCAGGCAAAAAAATATATATGTCCATTCGGAATAATGGGTTAGCTTATGACCATGGTGATTTGCTTAACAACTACTGTGGAAAAAATGTAGGAAAAATGAGTCCAGTCACATGGTTGCCTCAACTTATAATTGCAATGGCTTCTAACTGCATTTCTGATTTCAATTGTGGTTGTTAGCCAAAACCTACTTGCAGTTGTAGTGAGCAGAAATGACTGGTTTAAACAAATTACCTCATAAGTGATTTAGTACATACTAAAATTTTTACTGTCCCATTGAATATACGAATGTTAAAAATATATATAGAAAAAAACATTAAGTCCTGGCAACCCTTGTCCGTCTTTTATACGTATGTACACTAAGCAAAAGTAAGTTTCCTGCTTCATCATTAATCATCATTTGAACATTTCCTCCCTGCAGCTTGATAAGAATGAAGCAACAAACAAAGCTCTGGGAGAAATGGACCTTCTCTTTGCCTGGATGGAACGCTTCTAAACCGGACCACAGACAGAGAAAGAGAATTCACACTTTCATTTTAGAAAAATATTTTCATTTCAATAATTTAAAATATTTATATTTATTTATTTTGCATTATTTTATAATAAAGATGTCCAAATCCTTCGCTGATGAAGCACTAAGGCTACAAGGTCAAGGCTAGTTTGTCACATTTATGGCAAACAACAACCCTATGCTTGGCTATACAGTATATCCTATTCAGGGACTCTTGGAAATGCATTTGCTTTTGACATGTCCAATCAGAGAGCATGAGTCATGAGCCTCAGCTGATGGCTGAAAGCAGTAATTGGATATTTCAGAGGCCTCTGTAATTCTGAGCAACAATTTTGTACTTGCTTTATTGCTTGGAATTCAGTAACTTTAAAATTTCATAAAGCATTAATCTTTCAAAATGAGGAGACCATTTTTATCTATTTTTATCTATTTATTAGTTTAAAATAAAAATATGTTTGAAAAATGTAATGCTATTTATAAATAACTATATATTATTGTGTTATTTAATGTATTTAAATATATTTAATTCATTGTAATATTTTTAAACTGTATTGTATTTATTAATTGTTAACAAGATCCAGTATTAAGATTTTGTAAGTTTTTAAAATTATTTTAATTTAAAAGACATTTTAGTTCAAATCACTACAGGTATGTTGAACTCTGAATGGCTTATTTTATATAATGTCAATGTTTTTATTTTACCTTAATAAAAATGGAATATTTTTACAAAATTTTAGAGATCTTGCTCTATCTCAGACACATACACATTTTATTTAATAGATACTTTTTCTCTGCTTAGCTTTTTATCACAAAAAAAGATCAGGAGAGAAATACAACAGTAATTAATACAGTAATGTTTTGAGCTAATGCTTTGCTCAGTCAAACATAATAACATAATAATATACAGCAGTCTAAAGCTCTGTTAAGGAATTTATGATGAAATTTGATGTGTGGAATAAATTGGGAATGGAATGGAAGTAGACCTGTTAAACCCAAGCAATATCAAAATTGGGATGAGGGACCACAATAAATTAAATGTGAGGTTATATCTTTCTTCCAAGAAAGAACAAACTTTTCAGCTAGGACTAAATGGGCCAAAAATCCTTCTGCAGGTTTAACTTTAGGTGGTACTTTTAATGGATTTCTGTAGAAGGAGGCGTAGATTCCAAATATAAGAAACATATGACACATTTGGTGCTTGGCCTATTATAGTTCTATGTCTTCCAAGCTGTACTGTAGATGATGGAAGAAAACACCTATATATTTAAAGTATGTTACTTGTTTACATGTTTAATACAGATACTGCTTACATGCCAATTGTGAAATCAGCTAGCATGTAGAGAAAATACCTGTTATTTTGGAATTATTGATGGTCAATTTTTCTTTTCTACAAAATGTTGCTAAAGTCTGCAAGCTCTATTAATGGTGTACCCAAGTCAGTGATAAAATATCTTCAGCACAGAGAAAATATATCGGGTAAAATTCACTTTGAGATAGTGTTGCATTCAAATGATCAGGCAGAATACACAAGGAGTTTCAGTCGCAGAAAGGCACACCGAATAGATGTCTGACCTCCCTTTTTATTTAGCACCGCTTGCTCATCACAGTAGCGGATAGGGTGCCAAAAACTCATCTGATCTTACTTGTACATAAACGATTGGTTAACATATGTTTGGGTGTGCTCGTGATACCTTCATGCTTAGCTTGTGTTGCATTCAGCTGACTTCTTTAAACGAATTTCCTTAAAGTTATATACGTGCCATTTCTCTCGGCTGCAGATTATCTAGAGCAGATACATGTGTTGACGTGACCCTTCCTGATGTGGTTTGCCAGCTAGAAGGCCCATAATCCCCACAGCGCATTAGCAGGTCTGCATCCCATACACTCTCCGCCCCCTTCATGCAAAGAAATGAAACCAATTTTGTGCTGTGGGGCACAGCCAAGCTCTCTCGGGTACGGCTCCCCCAGATGTTGCAATGCAGGCAGGATGCGGAAGTAGAGGAAAGGAAGCAGACTTCAGCAGCTTACAACAGCGGAAGAGGAGACCGGTCGCCCCACTCTCTTCTCCACCCCACTTCTTGCCCCTTCTGTCTCCCCAATAAACTGGGGATCGGCGAGAAGAGACCCTCCTGGGTCACCCCTCTTCCATCGTCAACTCACCTCCCTGGCCTGTGCAGTTTTGCACAAGACTGCCCTGCCATGCCCCGCTTCGGCTGCTTCCACTTGGCTAACGCCCAATGAGGGAGAAGTTGCTCTTCCATGAATGGGTAGAGATGGGTGATGAGGGGCATACCTGAGCAATGCTCCTGCACCAAAAAAACTTCCCTTACCCTTACCCTGTGTAAAGAGCGGGCCCTTTTTACTCCATTCTAGTCTGAGGGGACACTCCTGGCATTGGTCGCTGTCAGCACTACCTTCGTGGGCAGCCACCATGCAAGCCCCATAGGCTGAAAAGTAAAGCGGGCAGCTTCAGGGGGTATGGCAAGGTGAGGCTGCCTTTCGGGCCCAGCTTTCAGCTTCTGCCGGCCCTCCAGGCAGCTACTTCCTGTTCGCCTTCCTGTCCGCCTCGGGTCCTGCATCCAGCCCACAATGGAGGAATGCATGTCACGCACTGCTTTCAGGCCAGCCTGCCCAGCGGGTGGGCAAACAAGCAGCCCTCGGAGGCCACACTGGGGCTGAGTCCACTGTGGTGCAACTAGAGGTGAGCATGCAGGCCCAGGACATCTGCCCGCCTGCAAGTCAGGAGCACTGCCGCTGAAGGGCAGGCTGCTCTGGCAGAGGCAAGTGGATAAAAGTGATGTGTAGCTACGTATAGAGAGTTAAGTGGGAAACTGAAATAATTTGGAGACAAGAAAATAAAAGTGTTAGAGTGCGGGAGGATGGATAAAATAAATAATATAATATGGATTGAAAAATAATAATACAGGAATAGAATGATATTTTTAATTGTATTTGTATTTGTGTTTGTGCCTGGCCTGACACATCGTGCAATGAAAGAATGATTTTGGGGAAAAAATAAAAATTATATTTGGAAAAAAAAAAAGGATGGATCAGATCATCCAAGGCTTTGCTCTCCAGAGAGGGCTGTGTGCCTGGACCAGGCGCTTTCTCTCAGGCCTCGCGGAAGCCAAGAGCCAGGCCTGAAAGGGAGCCGAACGTTGCCATCTCCCCTAAGGCAGCCCACCTTACTTTCAAACCCACGGGGCTCGCACCACAGCTGCCCACGAAGGTAATGCCGACAGTGACCTGTGTCCAGAGTGTCTCCTCAGTTTAGGACGAAGTAACAAGGCCCAGATCTTTACACTGGCGTAGGGTAAGGAAAGGTTTTTCAGCATAGGAGTATCGCTTGGGCATGCCCCTCACTGCCCGTTCATGGCAGAGCAACTTCTCCCTCGCTGGGCATTAGCCAAGGGGAAGCAGCCAGAGCAGGGCATGGCAGGGAAGCCTTGCACAAAAATGCACAGGCTGGGGAGGCAAGTTGGCGACGGGGAGATGGCAAGGCTCGGCTGCCTTTCGGGCCTGGTCTCAATGGTCCAAACTCCAGAACTGGCCAACACAGAAGCATGAAATAGGTTTATTCAGGCCAGATCTTCAGAACAAATTCAGTTCAGTTACAGGTGTAAGTCCATTGTAAAGTCAGTGCTAGGAGCCACCGCCTCCCAGTGTCTTTTGTAGGCAGGGTCCACTACCACTGCTTTTCATGCCTCTGCCGGCCAGCTGGTTGTCAGCATCCTGGCACCCTTCCTATCAGCTGGGCCAGGTGACCGGAAAAACTGCCATCACACTCCGCCTTTACCTGGTAGGCACTGGACACTTCAACACCAAACAGCTGCTCAGCGGCTGGCTCTCGGGGACCCAGCATGCCATCAATCAGCTGTTCCAGGTGGCTGGGACTGCTGCTGCCATTCTCTGCTGGTTGTCGTGCCATTGCTGCTGGTTGTCATGCCATTGCTGTACCCTAATCCCCCTCCCCCCAGGTATGACAAATCCCGGCGGGGTTTGACAGGTGGCTCCCCCTACCAGGGCCACACCTGGAAGACAGTAAGCACACAGGTATTAGTTCCAGCAGTTTGTCACTGTTGCTTGGGTCCCATCCCTCTGCCCTGGTTTGTGTGGATACTTCTAGTGGAACTTCCCGAGTAGTTGAGTGGTCCTCATGCCACTCAGGAGATGTCTGTAGAGGGGTTCCCCTTCCACCGCACCAGGTATTGTATCCTTCCCCTATGGACCCACAAATCTAGCACCCGGTTAATTTTGTACTGATCCTCCCTGACAGGTCCCGACAGGTGTGGAAGGGGCCAGATGTGGAACTCTTCCACCAGTTTTAGCAAACTGCTGTGAAAAACTGGGTAAACCCATCCCAACAGATGAGGCAGTTTTAGTTCAACAATCACCCTCACTATAGGAATAGGACCCCAGAACTTTGGACCCAGCTTCTTGCAGGGTACCTTCAACCAGAGGTACTTGGTTGAGAGATACACCTTCCCTCCCACCTGAAAGGGCTTGTGAGGTGTCTATTTTTTGTCCGCTTGGGCCTTGTAAGTTTCAGCTGCCTTCTTTAATGCTCTTTTCACAGCACTCCATATTCCCCATATTGTCTCCATCCACTCATCGGGCTGACAAGGGGAAGGTGGTTCCCGAGGGTACTCAGGAATAGGCACAAATTCTACCCCACTGACTACCCAGAACGGGGTAAAGCCGGTACTGCTATGTACCGCGTTGTTATATGCCATGGCAGGAGCTCTGCCCAGTTGGTCTGCTGGTAAAGTGACATAGCACCTGAGATACCGCTCCACCCTGGCGTTGGTTCTCTAGGATGTCCCATTGGTACTCAGTTGGAAGGCTGAACTGAGACCCTGAGAGGAACTAATCATGCGGACAAACTCTCACCAGAACTTAGCCATAAATTGCACCCCATGTTCTGATATTATCCACTGGGGCACCCCATGGAGACAGTAAATGTGGGTGATGAACAATTTAGCCAACCTCCATGTGTATGGTAATCCAGGGCATGGCACAAAATGGGCCTGCTTGGAGAAGAGATCAATCACAGTCCATATGACAGTATGCCTGTTGCTCTCTGGCAGCTCAATGATAAAATCCATGACCATTTCTTCCCATGGCTGGGTTGGGTCTGCCGCGGACTGTAAAAGACCAGGAGGCTTCCCCCACCAATGTTTTGTGGTTGCACAGATTGGACAGCTTTTCATGTAATTCTCTACATCTGCTTTCATTCTAGCGTCTTTTGTAGGCAACGTCCATGCCCTCCCTGCCTGGACACGCCCGCAGCCATTTAGCCACCATCTGGTAGCCGACTGGCCCTCTTCAGCTAGCAGTTTTTTTGTAGCAACAAATGGTCTCTCCGATTAGTGTAGGCTCATGCTATCTCCATATGTCAACTTACCTATAAGCTGGTCATGGAGTACAACATCATAGCAAAACAAAAAGTCTCATGAAATCAATTATGTGCTGCATAAAATAGCATTGCAATCAAAGCCCCACCCCATTTGTACAAATAAAGGGCAGGGCTTGGATCATGACACAACTTCCAGCATCTTGCCTTCAAAGACACACATATATACACATACACACATACCACAAACAATACTTGACTGAGTGATTTCACAATAAATGACTTTTTGGAAAATGACTTATTTTGTATTTACTATATTTCTTAATAGCTCCATTTTTATGATTCTGAGCAATGTGCTACAGAGTACAAGAATAAAACCAAATCAATATTATCCAAACAATAAAATAAAAATACAAACAAAATAAAAATAGCCAATTACAGTTATAACAAAATATGCATGGTGGAGCTCACTGAAAAACTACATTTTCATAGTCTTCCTTGAATACATTATGGAAGTACAGTTTCAAAGCCTCTGAGTACCATCTTCATCCAAATCCTCCAACCTCACAAGGAGGAGGGATTCTCAACATCTCTTCTTGAGATATTAAAACCATATGGACACAGTAATATGTAATATAACTTTAAGTGTTCCACATCTGGATCTAAATGTGTAGGTATGCACAAGCACAGTCAGAAATCCATTGCTTTATTCACAGCTTGAAATGTTGTTAAACCAATTTCCATAAACTCCAGGATTTCATAGATTAAAAAATGCAGATACATATAGTAAGCCATATACATATTTTTCCTCCATTTGCTCTACAGATGAATATTTGAGAATTTAGTTATTTATATTTTTATAGAAACTAGAAACTAAGACATCCAACATCTTGTTAAAATTCCTTTTAAGCACTTGGAGTTTGAAGCAAACCCAGATTAGATAATTTTGAATAGATTTGGATTATTTGAAATAGGGAACACTGCAGCAAAAATGTTCAGTGTATGAGATATTCAAAGAGTATCTGGCTTGTATTATCCAGTTTGACTCCAATATTGTATGATATCCTACAAAATAAACTGCAGATTAACATGCAAGTAATTAATTTCCCCTAAATTTTACAGTATCTGATGGTTGGACTAACCCTGATTAAGGATTGTCTTAGTTAATAGGCTTTAAGGTCAACATTAAAAGCTTTGGCTTATGTCATTTACTATTGTTATTATGTTTGTCTGAATTATACCAAGAATGATTCTTCCGCTAAGTTTTTTTATTTATTTTAGGTATGTGATTTGTATTGTGAATGTTTAATTGTTATGTTTTTTCTTATATTCTATGTTTTTATTACTGTAAAGTATTAGAACTTTGGAACTGATTCAGTGAATGATTAATAAATAATGTATTCTATTTACAAGGATCCAGATGGTGATAGGAAGTACAAGGCCTTTTTGAAATTATGGAAAAACAATTTTGATAATATTTCTCAGACGTTGGGTGGCCAGTTAAAATTATTGAACCTGACTATGAAAATTTTAATTAACATTTTAGAATTAGTGGAAATGAACATTTAATAGTTAAATACTGTTTCCTTCTATTACCTCTTTTCAAGCTAAATTAATAATAGATACATTTATAACGATCAGCAAAGCACTACACTTTATGATATTTGCAAGGAAGCTTTATACATTGAGACACTCTTAAGCTTCACTTCCTTTTTTCTTTTGTAAAGTAGGTCCTCTTAAAAATGTGATAAAATATACAGTTTAATAAACCTGCTTTTTAATTACTATGTTATTTTTTTTAATGATCATTGACACGGAAATTATAGAGATTTAAAAATGTCTAGTCTCAATGCAATGAAAACCTTTAATTATACTTCATATAGTTTTTGTCTCGGAACAGTGGAGGAGTGACCTGATTGGCGATGTAGCCAAGGAAGCCTTGTCATGGTCAGATCAC
>JANHFL010006678.1:32904-46025 GCA_032468155.1 Oxyrhabdium leporinum | reverse complement strand
AAAGAAGGACTAAGGGGAGACATGATAGCAGTGTTCCAATATTTGAGGGGCTCCTATAAAGACAAGGGGGTCAAACTGTTTTCCAAAGTGCCAAAAGGCAAGAAGAGAAACAATGGATGGAAACTAAGCAAGAAGAGAAGCAACCTAGAACTAAGGAGAAATTTCCTAACAGGGAGAGCAATCAACCAATGGAACAACTTGCCTTCAGAAGTTGTGGGTGCTCCATCACTGGAGGCTTTCAAAAAAAGACTGGACAATAATTTATCTGAAATGGTACAGAGTCTCCTACTCAAGCAGGGGATTGGACTAAAAGACTTCCAAGTTCCCTTCCAACTCTATTATTCTGTGTTCTTTTCTAATCGAATACCTCCCTGACAGATCCAGTAAAAGATTACTGTAGGATAATGGAGATCTATATTAACTGAGGTTTTCAGTGAAAACCTCGGTTAATATAGACCTACACATACATAACTGCTCTTTATACTAGTGGAATATATTTTTTTATTGTTAAAATAAAATTTCTGTAACTTAAAAAAATGCTATAATGCCTTTCATGTAAAGAACAAGCACCCGCATATCTTAAAGGAAAGTGCAAGAAAAGACTTTTGCTAGGGGGATGAAGGCATATTCTAAAATCAGTGGCAGAGAACTAAAGTTCTTCTTTAACACTTCTGCAACAAGGGACACAAACCCTGGGTGCAGACAAAAACCCGCTGCTATTGAAGGAGGGAGATTGCATGATAAAAGGCAGACTGTCCAGTTCCAGCAGTTTTCATCTTCACTGGGGACAGGCCCTTTGTGAAGCTAATGGGTCTTAATTGCCTATTCAAGACCAACCCACCCAAAATACTTTGCATTACAAGAGGTGGATAGCAACAATCTATTGTTACTGAGAAAAGCCAGCCACTCTCCCTCCCTCCACTGTATATTTAGAGGGAGCAGGGAAATCTGGGGAAGGGGAGTTAATGACATCATTGCCCCTTCTCATTAAAAATAATAATAAAAAAGCTCCCATTCCCAGCATTTCCCCCCTGTGAGCCTCCAGTTAATTAGAAGAACATGTTTTCTCAAGTACCTTTTCCTTAATCCGGATGGTCACCATGTCTCGGAAATTAATGAACCAATGAAACTACACAGACAGGTTAATTATTGTCCTTTGTAATTAAGTTATTCTTTTTTTTTTTTTACTAAGAGATGCCTATCCTGGAATAGATTCTGGGATTTATTTTGGGAAGCAGAGGGATGTCAAAAAAATAAAGATACAGTTGAAAATAAACCCACAAAATTAAAATTAATCTATATAAATCTTCTTGTACTCACTGTTCTTTTCCAATACTTTTATATATTGACTTATGGCCGTTCACCATGGAAACTGCCTTTCTGGATGGGCAGGGTGATTCACTAAAAGAGCTGCTTGCCACTAAAGGTTTCTGATCTGCCTTAAAATAATGTTTGTAAATGCAAGTTGGGTAAAGGGAGAAGCTGCCAGTCAGGATTTAAGAACTGGATGGAGAATGGAAGGGATGCTTAATTCAACCCATGTATGGGCTTGGAGGGGGGAGGGAGGATGGAGTCACTGTGTTTTCTTGCCTAATCACTTCCCTCCTCCCTAAATCTGAAAGGTGTGGAAGATTTGAATGAAACCCACATTTTAGCAGGATTACATCTTCCTTTCTCACCTGAGGCATGACTAGACTCACATTACAGGTAGTCTTCGATTTACAACAATTCATTTAGTGACCAAAGTTACAATGGCACTGAAAAAGAGTTTCTTATGACCTTTTTTCACGCTTACGACCATTGCAGCATCCCCATGGACACTTGATCAAAATTTGGATGCTTGGCAACGGGTTCATATTTATGATACCTGCAGTGTCCTGGGGTCATTTGATCACCTTTTATGACCGTCTGACAAACAAAGTCAATGGAGAAACCAGATTCACTTAACAACTATGTTACTAACTTAACCACTGCAGTGATTCACTTAACAACTGTGACAAGAAAGATCGTAAAATGAGACAAAATTCACTTAACAACTGTCTCACTTAGCAACAGAAATTTTGGGCTCAATTGTGGTCATAAGTTGCAGATTATCTGTATCCTACTTTGGACACATCATGTGGAGACCTTGGTCTCTGGAGAAAGTTTTACTACCAGGAAAAGAGGGAAGGAAAAAGAGGATGACCATCAGCAAGGTGGATGGACTCAGTTACAGCATTGATGAGTGTACCATTGGAAGAGCTGAAGGACCGGATGAGAGACAGATCTTCATGGAAAATAATCTAATTGTTTGGTTGTTTTGAGTAGACCCGACTTGATAGCACATAATGAATCAATCAATCTCTCCGTTAGGAGCTATTACAAAATGTGCATTTTGCATTCATTCTCAGTAACTTGTTTCCCCCTAATATTTAGTAGTTCATTTAGCACAAGATTCTTCAGACCGAAGAATACTCGGTGGAAAAAGTATCACTATCCTACTTTTGCTGAGGTGTTTTATCCAAGCTGTGTTTCCCTGCACCAACCTGCCTTCTGTTTGTCTGGAGAATGTCATGGTTCTCTTGATAAATCACCGGCCTCATCCAAGATTTATCGCAGTTTATACGTCTGGCAAATGATTGTGACTCAGCAGATGTGTTAGGTTTTGATTTACAACTTGGATTGTTAGAGAACTACCAGAGGGTTACACTAAGGCTACCAGATAAAGAAATCTAGACAATCACTAGATGGCAGCAAAAACAGGAAAAACAAACTCCTCTTTTTGCTGCCTTCTAGTGATCTATATTTTGATAGTCTGGATCAGGTTGCCCAAGCTTATGCAAACTGACTTAGAGATGCAGGCTGCCTTTTGCAGGATTTCTATGGTGCCCTATCAAGACTCAGGCCTCTGAAAGACAGAACTATCAAAGGCTTGGTACAAGGTCCACATAAGCTATCTCTGCCTATCAAAAGCATACTTGGCTGCCTGGTGCAATCAAAGATGAATGCAAGGACAGCTAGAATCTGAGCGGATGGGGAAAGGAAGGCTCAGGATGCAAGCTACCCAGCAGGCTAGAGAACATTTTAAGTCCTATTTTTCGGTGGTGGAAGCAAAGGAAATGTACTTTTCTATGGATTTAAGGGTATCTGGGTAGCCATCTGTCAGAGCAGTTCTAAGTAGGGAGAGACTGATTAACTGTATAAGGAAATGGGTTAAAGTAAGGGTTCAGTCAAAGCCAGTTTGAGTGAAATTCATGTTAAAGATAGTGCTCCTGCTATTCCTGTGATTATTTTTTGTCAAATTTATTTTTGTTTCAAAATAGTTTTTGGATATAAAATGGGTAAAAAGCTGTTGGGTTGGAGGAGGCAATAAATGGAGGTTGTGACAAGCTTCTTCTTTGAGAGCACAAGCTTTGTTTACACTTCTTCGCTTTCTTGGCAGATAGTTGAATTGCTGCATCCGAAGGAGAGCTATTCCCATGTCCTTGTGTTAGCTGATGTTTAGTCTTGCTTCCCATGGTGTTTTAAATCTACATGAAAACACTGGGTAGTCACTTAAGGACTTGAACTGCCATGCTGTAAGTATGATGATAATACTCAGTTCTATTTTGTTTTTTTCCTTGGGTTCAGGTATGGCCCAGAGGTTTTGAGCAGGTGTCTGGAATCAGATGGGCTAGATGACAGTGGAGTTCTGGATGAGATCAGATTTTCCTTGATAGCACTCCTGAGAGTTGACACACCAAATGCAACATCCCACCTGTAGGAAGAATCTAGCTACACAAGTCTGATATGATCATTTGTACAGTTAAACATTTTATTTATTTATTTATTTATTTTATTTATTGTTTAAACTTATATACCGCCCCATTCCTTTTATAAAGGTCAGCTTAGTAATATCAGGAACACATCCAGTTTCCTTCACAGCAGTGTGGAAATATTTTGCCATTGCCTGTGTGTGTGTGTGTTTTTTGCATGTTGCGTATTTTACTTCCCATTCCTGTTTATAGCCCTGAAACCTCCCATCTAAGTACCAACCAGGCCCAACTTTACTCCAAGATCAGTCTGGTGCTGTTTCCCCTGCATGGACATCTGAACTGGGCTTCTTTGAAAAGCATTCCAAAGTAGAACTGATTTAGAAAACTGCAAACAAGTTTTATTTCTCTGGTATTTTTTTTCTGCTAAACCCAGTTTGAAATTCAGCACCCCCAAACTTAGTCCCCTGGAATTTTCCGCAGATTACATTTGTAGGAGGATTAGGTAATTCTCTCCTTAACTGTGAACTCCCCTCCTCCCATGATAATTAAATGCCACAAATCCTCTACTGGAACTAATGGATATCTTATTAATCCTATTTCTTGCATGGGGTGGGGAAGAAGTCAAGCATGCAAGATGGGTAGTTCTTCCTTTCCCAGCAGTAAACCACAAGACTGTGACTCCACAGAGCAAGGGAGGCTTTATTTAACAAGTATATTGAGAGATGAAAGCCGAGAGAAAGCTCTATAGGTGGAAAGTATATACCTTTTATCTAAATGGTCTGCAGTCCTTTTTTAAAGTGTAAAAAAGGTAAAAATTCCATTTGGTTCCCAGTGATTACACATCCACATCCATATTGTTTTCTGGATTTTATTTGTGATTACCTTCTACCAGAATTTGTGGTCCATTGAGAAAATTAATTGACCACCTGTTCCAAAGAAATGTTGTCTTATCAAATACCCAGAGTGTTTTTTTTACTTCAGCACTGATTTTAGCACACCAGTTTCTCTAAGACTGCAATCCTGGCCATGTTTCCAAAAAATAGGTTCTGTCAGGCAATGGATGAACTTATTTACAAGAAAAAGTTAAAAATTCTGTTTAAAATAAAATATACGGAGTCCCTCTCTTATAAGCACCATTGAGAATATTTTTGATGTGTAAGTGGCCTGCAAATATAGACAGCAGCACATACCTGATCTTGACTGTCTTGAAAAAAACTAAGCAGGGTCAGACTAGGATAGGAGACCACCACGAAATTCCAAGAATGTGAGGTAGAACTGGAAGTCAAAAACTCATTCTGAAAAGCAGTGGCAAATAACTTCTGTATCTTACCAAGAAAACAGTCTGACATGTCCCTGTAAAGCGCAGGACCATCAATTTGACCCAAATGTTTTTATCTTTTTTTGAATACAAAAAACAAAAATCACATATTTTGTTGAGGATGTAGTAGATGGAAGGTATATTTCTCTTTAATTTCATAGCTGTAACTGTGAACAGCATTCTTAGCCTTGGCTATCTCTCTTTCTAGAAAAACAAGGCTATTCTAACTTCTAAGAAGATTCTGAAGGAAACATGAACAAAATAGGCCCCTTGTGACCAAATAAAACATGAACACAATAGTGTTTCCTTGTCGCCTCTAGCTTCCCATCTGAGCTTGATCAGTTCTGGCCTTGGACTATGCCTATGACTATCTTTGAACGATCATATAGTCTTAAAGGCATATATTCTGAACCAGAAACCCTTGACTTTTCCCCATGGCTCAAAGTGCTATTGCCCTGTTCCGGAGAAAATTATGCAGGCATTAAATTCACTCTACCCATTGCCCGATCCCCATCTGGCTTCTACAGCCTCTGTTCTGGCTTGCCATTCCAGGATGCCATCCTGATTTGAGCTCTACAGCGTGCACTAAGCCAATGCATTAGTTCAATAGTTTGGCTTTTGCTAGAAGAGCCTGATTTGAAAGAGTTGGACTTTTAGCTTCACGTAGAAGACTGCCATTAAAAGGGAACGGCCAGAGACTTCCAGGACAGCCTCTGCCCACACTAGCCTGAAATGCCAAGAGGTGCCAGGTTGATCCCATCTGTTTCATTGCTGAGATCTGGCAGGCAAGGATATGCAGGCCTTGTGATTGACACAGGCTGCTATCAGCTTAAGAGAGGGAACACCACTATAATACCAGGACAGTTAAGGCTGCTGGCAGGATGAAGGAAACATCACAGGGGCACCAAAGGAAACCACTTTAATCCAAGTGGAGAAAGATTCTTCCCTTAGAGAGGGTTGCCAGGCACCCATGCTTTCTGATACAGGGCAAAATATTATTTTCTATTTTTTGATATCTGCTCCAATATGTAAACTCTGTTTTAGCTTTATTGATTTAATGTTTTTCTTTTCTTTTTTTAATAAGGGAGGACTGAGAAATTCCGACAGCTAGTCAATTAGTTTATTATTTTACAGACATTCCAAAAGTGACCCTGAAAAACAACATTTCTAAAATATGCTGGGTTTAAATGAATTGGCACCTGGAATTCTTCTTTTTCCTGGCACTTGGGATTTCTCTCTCTTTCCTTGGTTCCCCGTGGTGCCTGCTGTCCTCTTTTGTTCTTGTATTTTAATTTGCATTTTAATTTTATTGTGAAACATTTAACCCACTTCATTTTATCAGAATTTTGTTATTGGCTGGCCTATATATAAATAACTCTGTCTCTGAACAAGCCTTGGCACATGTGAGCCAAACAGCTGCATGTTCTTCTCATGTTTATTCCTGCCTCCAGTTCTTTCTGCATGTCGAAGTTCAGACTGCAAGTTTCTTGGAACCCAGGGTTATCTTTCTACAGACACTGAATTGCTAACACAAATTTGAAATGTCAACTTAGTTGTTAATTTATATGGCACCTTTCCTCCAGAAGCTCAAAGGAGTCTCATATTTTGATCTGTCTTCATTTTACCAGATATAGACTGGACTGAAAGAGAATGACTAGCTCAAAGTCACTGGGTGAGTTTCATTGGCTGAAGGTCAACTTGAACCAGTCTCCCTGATCCTTAAGCATTCTATCTAGGCTTGGGAAGATGGGAAGTAGTCTAAAAACATATAATTATATTTTAATAATTCTGCCTGCCCCAGCTTAATAGATCTGTTTTTGGTACTGAGCAAAGCACGTATGTAAACACTTGCCATTTATGTCTTTTTAAAATAGCTGTACATTCTTATCTAAATAGTTTACTTCACTTTAATTGGGGTCAGCAGGATGTTGGATACTCTCACTGCAACTGTAGGGATGTCTAATTCAAACATAATTTATAAAGATTTATGGTGGCAGAAATCATGGCTAAATAATAAGAGCAGCAGCACAAGAGAAATTGCGGGGGGGAGGGAGGGGGAGTCCTCTGACACAGTCCAAAGATGGAATTGTGTTTCATGAACAGCTCAACAGCATACCCTATTGGCTCATTTCTAGAGATGCAAGAAACATTTGAAAATACAAATTAAGCAGAGAGATGGGAGGTTTTCCCTAAGTTGGTGCACAGAAGGGGTCACCTGCAAAGAAACTTCAAAAGGTGGCAGTGGCTGTTTTCAGCTTTCCTGCCTTTTTCTGAAGCTTATTGAGAATGTAGTATCTAACACCCTTCATTCTGTCCTGTTGGGGATAGTCAAATGTATACTACAAGATTTTCAACCTCCTCTCCTTTCTTGTGAAATTAAGTGTAACTTTAATGTTTTCAAAACTCTAATGCTTTAGCAGATCACACTACTACACATATCCACCTTTACAGACAGATTTTAGGATTCTGGAAAATTCAAATCACATATGAACTGACTTCAAGCAAATCAGTAAATGCTAAGCTCCCCTAAATAGCAATAGCAGTTAGACTTATATACTGCTTTACAGCCCTCTCTAAGTGGTTTACAGAGTCAGCATACTGTCCCCAACAATCTGAGTCCTCATTTTATCCACCTCGGAAGGATGGAAGGCTGAGTCAACCTTGAGCCTGGTGAAATTTGAACTGCCAAATTGCAGGTAGCCGTCAGTCAGCAGAAGTAGCCTGCAGTACTGAACAATTGCTATTGGATTTATGCAACTTAGATAATTGTAGCTTGCTTCTTTAGAGATTCCTGGTAGATGTTTTAAGCAATCTCTGTCTAGCTAGTTCCCTCACTAAGGTAGCTTTTTAAGACTTGATTACTTCATTATCTTTGGCAATTGAAGATGTAAATGTGTACAGCAAAATATAAAAGCTCATCAAAAGTTCCCACACAAGGACAATGTTTTCTTTTTGAATGGATCTAGAGAAGAATGGAGTTTTAAAAGAAGTACTAAGCCTCCTCACATGTCCATTTTTACTTGTATTATTAAAATACAAACTAATATACTGTCATATAAGAAGCCATATGCAAAACACTGGAACCAAGAGATCTTGAATTTGGAAAAATTACCGAAAGGAAATGGCTGCAAATGCTTTGATCAAGCTGAAAAAGACATTGAGAGCTTTGGAAAAAAATAATAGAATCGCCATGTGAATTCATGTTATAAAAATGGTTGTGAGAAACAGACATCAAGGAGGGAAGAAACAAAGTCAACAAAGCTTGACATTGACTCCAGGCCTCAATTTTTAAGTGAATGGATACAAAAATAAAATCATATAAAAGGTGCAGAATCAACATGACTGGAAATAGCATAGCATTAAACAGACTATGGTAAATACATTTTTAACAATTAGACTTTCTAACCTTACAACAAATGCTGCCGCCAGGACAAAGCAATGAGAATGCTTAGCAATTCTAGGAAGGTTTTAAAATGTACCTAGATGAAGCATATCATACCTAAGGAAAGGGTCCCAAAAGATTTTGGCACTCTTTTGTGCTGTTCCACCGATGCTAATGCTGCTAATCCTTGGCCATTTGTTTACATTAACAGCTAACAGTCTTCATGCCAGCTGGAATTTTCAGGAAAATTGGCATGTTAAAAAAAACACTTTTTCTCCATTTGTTGTATAGGAGTAAACAGGGGATGAACAGAACCTCAGGAATCAGGAAGAAACACTCTGGGAAGACTTGCAACATCAACATCCCTTGGCATTAGCAGAAGAAACCAGCACTCTAGAAGCAATACTATGGCTTGAGAAGTAATACATTAATGGCACCCTTTAACTACGAGTTTTTTTAAAAGTACTTTAAAAGCATGACCCATGGCATTTCTCCTTCATTGCACAGAAAGTAATTTGGAAGCACTTTCAGGTGGTCTTATAGGCAAAACAGGGAACTGAACGACAAGCCACCTTTAGCTTTCTACTTATCCCAATAAAGTCGTATTTTCATTCATATAGATTCAGGTTTCTATTTGTGTGCATGGATATATTTCTGTTCATTTCTATTGCTTTCACATCAGAATCTGCATATATTTCATCACATCTCTGAGTCTGCATACATCCCATTGATCAGGTAGTCCACTTGAGTGTAGTCTTTCTTTTTGTAGCTGTCATAGGCTTGTACGGCAAATAAGATGACAATTGTTACAAAAAACAGAACACCAAAGAGAAGCACTGCTAAGAGCAAACTGACATCTACTTGCCGAAAGCTACTTTCTCCATCTGTATCTTTCTGAGTTTTGCTTTGTACTGTACTTGTTGGTTTGGATAACATTTTTGGATTTGTACTTGGGAGCACTGACAAGGGTTGTACAGAGGTTGTCCCCTTCGCTGGTGGACTAGTCGACAATATTTGCTGTGAAGTGGAGATGTCAGCAGCTTTAGCAAACACAGGAGGAATTACCTTATCTGAAGTAGGCTTTATCCTGTCTGTTGTAACTGTTGTGAATTCAGCTGACTTTATTGCTACTGCAGAAGTCACTGCCATGGCTGTACTTGCAACTGTATGAATCGTGCTTTTGGCTGTCGATGCAGGCGGCTTGAGGGTGGTTGCAACTGTAGATGAGTTTACCGCTGACTGAGAACCATTTCCGATGTCAACTGGTGCAGGAATGCTAGTTCTATGCAGCTTTTGGAGAGTTGTGGAAAGTGCTGGATAAGTTGCTATTGTAGTCAAAGCAGCAGTTGTCATAGTCCTGGGAAGCGGTTCTGTTGATATTGTTTTCTCAGGTACACCCGATATTAATTTACTCCCTTGTGTCCCTTTTGCTTTTGTAGTACTTGCAATGTCAGTAGTACTGTCTGCTCCTTTTGTTAACCAAGGATGGTTGCTTGGAATACTTAGGGTGTTATTTAGGATGCTACCAGTTGAATTATTCTGGATTTTAGTTGTGCTATTACTAGTATTGATTATGGCTGCTGATCCTGCAACATCTTGGGAGACTCTAGTGTTCACAAGGCTGGCAGTGGTTGTTCTCAAACTGGAAATATTTTGTTTTGCCAAACTGGCATTGTTTGTGGAGTTGACTGTAGGAGCTCCGGCTGTAGTCCTTAATATTAACAAAAGAGGCACTTCTGTGGGTTTCTGAACTGATTCGGAACTCTTCAGCACCTCTTTATTCACATTTCCTGTATCATTTATCTCATGGGCTGCATCATGTTCTCTTCTTTTACGAGTCACAAATTCTTAAAAAGCAAAAACCAGACCCATAATCAGAACTTCAACAAAAATGTTCATGGACAAGTTTCAACAGACAAAATTCAAGAATGGTACATAAAAGATAATTGATTCATCCCCAATTTGCTTACTGTGAATGAAAATTCCAGCCACTTCATATCTACCTATCTGTCTGGATGTATGAATTTGTGCACAGCACTTTTGAATTGATTGCATTCTATGCCTATAGGTTCAGGACCCCTTTCTATTTTTATATTATTTCTTATATCATTTTTGGTTTTTTTAAAATGTATTTTAGAAATCTTAATATTAGAATCTGCTCAAGAGCAATTCTGCTCAGGAGCAATAAGAAAGAAGTATATATTTTAATATATATTACATATGATACTACGTATTAAGGAAATAAATAAATACCAGGGATATTATCATCTTTTTTACCTAAACAGGTGGCAAGGGCATTTCTGCATTTACAAAAGCAGATAGTTTTGATGAAAAAGTCAGGTGTATGCAAGCAGCTGCTATTCTAAAATTTGTTGTTTTCATCCACATCAGACTGGCAGAACATTCAATAGGTCATTAATTTGAAGGCAAACAATGAACAGGAACAAGCAGCTGATTCCTGCCCTAGGCACAGTACAGGGCAATAGAACTTTAAAAGTCCTCATGTTGAGTTGTTGAGAGTTGGATGGCATACACATTTAATAATAACAGTATTTTGGGAGTTCTCCCCACAAATAGGGTTGTGCCTTCCCTGTTTGCAAAATGCTTCTCAAACATACCAGAGATCCCTTTGGAGTCAATGCCTCAGTAGTTCCTAGTATATTTTTTTAAAAATACCTTTACTGAGGGTTTGGAACAAAGGGTTATCTTAGATATTTCATGGGGAATAATTTTGGGGACACCAGTTGCTTTTCTTTCTCCTCTTATGATGTCTTTAAACACATTTGATGTGGAAATCATAATTCATTTAAATATTTCATAAATCATTTAAATATTTGAGAGAAAAACATTTTAAAAGAACTGGGGGAGGAATGTGCTTAAGAAGAAAAAAAGATCCAAACTACTGACTGTTGGCTTCAGGAATTCATTCCATCTAACACAGTTACTAAAACGCAGGAAATCTTTTGAGGATCAAAAAAACCTATGCAGTCCTGACTTCTGGCAGACGTCACAGCGGGATTGGTCACGGAGAGTGGGTCCTCTCACTCCTGTGCCAAGTTCTCCCTATTGGTGGGCTCTGAAAGGAGCCAAAGCCTCCCTGTAGGGACGGCGAATCAAAGAGGGGCACCTTGTGAAGTCGCAGAGAGCCACATCTCTCCTTCCTGGCCCGGGGCTTTCTTTTCCTTCTCAGCCACGAAGAGGAGAAGAGGCAGCCTAAAGATGGCTGCCATGAAGCTAGGATAGCCGAGAAACAGCTAAGACCGGTGCTGGAGTGGAGTTAGTGAACAGTGGAACTGGGTGAGAGGATTCCTTTTTAGTCAAAATCTAACCCCAAAAGGAAAAATCCAGGAGAACTATTTGTTCAGAACTACATGTTTAAGCAGCGAGTGAATATTTTGAAAAAATGCTAGATTGGAAAGAAAAGATCGAGGGAAGAAAAACAAAAAAACCCTCTAAAAATACAGGAAATTGGATTTTTAAATTGGGAAGGCATTGTTTCGGGAAGGCATTTTAAAAATGCTGGAATTATTTATTTAAAAAGTTAACCCTGCTTTTATAAATTGAACTAAAATCAAATTGGATCGTAATAACATTGAAATTTAAGCTGAGAATGCCACCTGCTGATGAAAGGAAATACAACATATATTTACAAGCCTGACAAGACTTTGGACATGGAATAAACATTAACTATCTGAAGGATATTTATTGAGTTATATGCATCTACTCCATGATTATTGGAGATTTGAATGTGAGAACAAGGAAGAACTAAAGTGACCCCTGAATGTTATGATACATGACTGAATTTATAAAGAGGATTTAAAGAGATCTTGAATGGACTATTTAAAGGGAATGGACTATTTAAAGGGAATAGACTATTTAAAGGAAACTGAAGGATTAACTATGAGATATAAGGATTAACATATCTTGTGAAGAGCAATTTTAGACTTGAATATATGATTCCTGGACTACTGGATAAGAGTGGGATCTATTAAAATAAGGTGAGATGCTCCATCAGGGGGAAATGAGTGGAACTTTTGATGATATGGAGTCAATGTATCAAAGTATAAAGGACATTATAATAAGAAATCACAAGGAGATGAAGGAAATAATGAATGGCTTAGAGGGAAAGCTGGACAATATAATACAAGGGACAATGAGTAAAAATCAAGATGCCAGGAAAGGGAGGAGCCAACAGAAAGAATGGAGGAAAAAACAGATGAATCAGATAATAAAAGAAGAAGATAAAAAGGAGACAACAATGAAAATAACAATGACTGATATAACAAAACAAGGGGAAAATAGAGTTTTAAAAAGAGACTTCGAGAAGCAAGAAGATACTTTCAAAAAGGAGATAGGGGCATGGGTAGATACTTTGAGAGCTAGACAATGGAAGAAGATAGAGATGGGAGAAATATTGAGATTGAGTAGCCAGGATGTGGATGCAGACAGAAACAAAGATCTAAGAGAGGAATATAGGAGACAACTCAAAAAGTGAATAAGAATTAAAATATTAATGCGGGCAAGAGATGATGGTTAGAAAGGAAATAGTTTTTTTTAATATAACTGATTAAAAGTTAGAATAGAGATAGAAATAAGAAAAGGGGAAAACATATATACTTTTATATAATAAAATAAAAGCAATAATAAGGTGTGAAAATTAGAGATTGAATGGTGTTATTAGTATGTA
>JANHFL010006678.1:0-17131 GCA_032468155.1 Oxyrhabdium leporinum | reverse complement strand
AAAAATTGGTGGAAACTTAACCAAAGGTGGCATTTCTAAGTTTTTGAAGAGGTATAAGGAGACTCAGTCACTACAAAGCCACACTGGTAAAGGCAGGAAAAGGTGCACAACAGCAAGTAATGATAGAAGAATTAAGAAATTGTGCCTACGTGACAGAAGAAAATCATTTGGGTGTATAGAAGATGAAATGGCGCAATGCAATGTGAAATTGAGTGCAAGGACTGTTCGGCACAGACTGCAGGAATTTGGCCTAAAATGTAGAATTCCATGAAAAAGCCACTTTTATCACTCAAACAAAGGTTGAAAAGACTAAACTGGGCTAAAACCGATGTTACCTGGACAGAGGAACAATGGGACAGTGTTATTTGGAGTGATAAGACCAAGATCTCCCTGTTTGGTAGTGATGGCATAAAGTATATAAGGAGATACTTTTCCAAAAAGGTTTCTATAATTTTGGCCACTACTGTAGGTTGGATCTTTCCTTGATTAGTTTCCATCCATTGCTTCTTCTGCCTTCAGGTGCTTCGGAGAATAGGTTTACCCCTCTTCTTTGTGGCAGCCCCTGAGATATTGGAACATAGCTATCATGTCGCCCCTAGTTCTTCTTTTCATAAAACTGGACCTACCCAATCCCTGCAACTGTTCTTTATATGTTTTGGCCTCCAGTCTCCTAATTATTTTTGTGGCTCTTCTCTGCACTCGTTCTAGAGTCTCAACATCTTCAGTCCCTCAGATATTCAGAGTACGTAATTTTTCAAATGTCAGGAAGAAAATAAATAAAAACAGCCTTCCCTGAAGTTTTAATAAAGACCCCAATTTATTATTTTAGGATCAAATCATCCCATCTAATCTTAGAACACAACTCACAAGTGTTCTAGCAGTCAGCATGGATTTGTTAAAAACAGATCATGCCAAACCAATCTTATTTCATTCTTCAACATAGGGACTAAATTAGTAGACCAGTGAAATACTGTGGACATAATATACTTAGACTTCAGCAAGATATTTGACAAAGTAGACCACAACTTATTTCTTACTAAGCTAGAAAAATGTGGGATAGACAGCATCACTTCTAGATGGATTTGTAACTGGTTGACAAATTGCACTCAATGTGTAGTCCTGAATGGAACTACATCTACATGGAGGGAAGTAAGCCATAGGATACCCCAAGGTTCTGTTTTAGCCCCAGTATTGTTCAATATTTTCATAAACAATTTAGATGAGGGAATAGGAGTGGAACTCATCAAATTTGCAAACGACACCAAGCTTGCAGGAGTAGCCAGAAAATAGACAAAAGAGCGAGATGAATTTCGACAAACTTGAACACTTACAAAATAAAATTCAGGGGAGAGAAAAGTAAGGTTTTACACTTAGGCAAGAAAAACCACATGTACATATACAAATTAGGTGAAACTTGGCTCAACACCAGTAACTGCAAGAGGGATCTTGGAATCCTAGTGGCTGATTATTAAATATAAGCCAGCAGTGTTCTGCAGCCACCAAAAACCCCAATGCAATCCTAGTCTGCATTGTTAGAGGGATATTATCAAGATCATGTGAACTGTTAATACTGCTTTATAATGCCTTGGTAAGACAATACTTGGAATACTGCAAGAGAAGCAACCTAGAACTAAGGAAAAATTTCCTGATAGAACAATTAACCAGTGGAACGGCTTGCCTTCAGAAGTTGTGGGCACTCCAACACTGGAGGCTTTGAAGAGGAGATTGGACAACCATTTGTCTGAAATGGTTCAGAGTCTCTTGCTTGAGCAGAGGGTTGGAGTAGAAGACCTCCTAGGTCCCTTCTCTGTTCTGTTTTGTTTGGTTCAGTTCATCGTTTCCCTTTCAGAATCTGAGAACCAAATCCAGTGTCAGCTGAAACTTGGAAGCTGGAAGACAGTGATGCAAGTATTTCTACCAAGGGCAAAAATATCCACCCACAAGTTTTGCTAAACTACACAGAAAAATTGCTTTTTCCCTCCATTTTGCATTGTAGCTGAACCAAGAAATGAGCTCAGCTATTAAACAGATGATAGCAAGTGAATCCAGAAATGCAGTGTTAATTCTGGAATGTTCTAAGAGCTCCTCAAGTGTTTTCAATTAAATCTTTACTATAGTAATGCTTCCAAGTGTATTTTTTTTATTAATGTATAACTTTTTTATCCCATTCTTCCACCAGGGAACTGTATGTTGGGTCATCTCATATTCTCCTCACAACTACCGTATTTTTCAGAGTATAAGATGTACTTCCCCCCCCCGAAAAAAAAAGTTGGTAGAAATTTCTGTGCATCTTATACGGTGAATATTGGGGGGGGGGTGTTTGGTGTGGTGCCGATCAGCTGTTCTAGAACGGGCTACGGCGAACGTGCCTTGGTGAATGGGCTTCAGTGGCGGCAGCAAATGGGCCTTAGTGACCATGGCGAACGGGCCAGATGAATACCGGATGGATACTAGGAAGCAGAGACAGATTTTTTCCCCTTCTTTTCCTCCACAAAAGCTGGGTGCGTCTTATACTCCGGAGCATCTTATACTCCGAAAAATACGGTTTGTAGTATGGGAAACAAAATGAAGAAATCAAGTCTTGCTCAAGGCATTTCAGTGAATGCCATATTTAACTTCCTAACTTAATTTTAGTTAAGAAGTTAATTTACTTAGCAACAAAATGCCACCAAGTTGATCCACCAAGTTGGTCCGGCAGCAATAAAATAATGCAAATGCTACAAATCCTTGTAGTTGCTATTATTTACGGCTAAGCTCTACATTGTTGTGCCAGCTACAGTTTCAAGAAGGCAAGAATGTGACAGGTAGTTCTTAAGGTAGAGGCTGTTGTGATTTGATTTATGTTGCCTTATGAATATTCTAGTAGATTTGGTGTGTCACATGTTATTCAATTGGCATTCTCAGAATCTTTCCAGGCAAGTGGAGAAACTATTACTACGTTCTGCAAGCTCTTATGGAGAGACAGGCTGTCTGAAGGAATTAGCATTATAGGGGGCTTCTGAATTCAAAAGAACAAGCACAGCATGTGCTTGTTAACTTCACAATGGAGCATTTAGAATCTGTGGTTTGGATTTTCCCCGATTAGAACAACTCTGGTGGAGCCAATTTTGTTCAGGTTTATTTTTCAGAATTATCTGCCTGGTACTTGCAAAGTTAAGAAGAGCATATGCTGAAGTAACTTTTCACCCCAAGACAGAGAGAAAAGCAGGAAAAAAGACAAGACAGTTACATGGAAACACTGTTTCCCCCCCCCCCCTTCTTGCACATACTGGTCCAGCACTGGTTAATTAGTTAGTAATATCTCTTGTCTGTATATCTTTTGCTTGAATTTCAAAAGTGTACCTCTACCTTCACTCCCCAAATAAGCTTAAATTGACCTCTACACTCTTGCATCCTTTCGGTATTGTTTTTAATTGCTTGCTCAGATTTCTTACCTAAAATGTGAAGCCTGTGTAGATTGTGATCTCTATCCAGCTTGGACAGTAATGTTATATATAGTTTTCCTCTCTTTTGAATAGTTGCTATGCTGCATTTCTGCCAATTTTAAAAGCTGCTCATTCTCTACATTTGGCATTAGAATGATGAAGAGACTGAGGTAAATTGCTGTATAGAAATACTTGACCGAGTGGATTTTTTTTCCCAGAATAAGAAAAACAGAATTTGTTGTAAGATTGATTTTGTGCCAATTCAAAAACAGTTCCAGGCCTCTATGATTCCACAGTTCTGCTTGGGATCGAGAGCTGTGCTGATTTATTTCTGGATTAACTGCAGTGTATTTGAAACTGCAACAACATGAGCCCTTAAAAAAGACCAGGAGACTGTGGAGCTTGTAAGTGGACTATTTCTCCATTTGCCGGAACTTTTTCCTCACAATTCTCACAGCTCCAGGGCTTCAGGCCATTTTGATCCTCTTCATAAGAACTCCTGGGCTTTATTATCTTCTTGTAAATGATGGAAGAAACGAATAATATGATTCTTGAAGGAGGGCTAAAAGCAATTAATTTTATTTCTCTTTTAAGTAGATTAGGCAATGATTCTCTGCTCCTTTCCCCAGAACATTTAGGTTATCTTCAGACTGCCTTTTGAAGGATTTGTGTATGAAAATAATGATAGTGTGGAAAACCTTAAATTTTCCGGCAATTAAGCTGGGATATAAATACCCCTAGCCATAGCAGATAAAAGGATTTTAGAGATGAGAGGATGTATACTATTTATTAAATGGAATAATAATCCAAGCTATTATAGGGCCTTTTGCCATCGTTGAATTGAAGTGTTTTCCACTCATCATTGAGTCAGCAGAAACCTATACTAGCATGAAGTTTGCTGTTTTCATTGATACTCCTTTTCCATCTCTCTTGCCTTTCTTCCATGTCACTGCAGACTCCTCTTCCAAGATAAAGGATAAAACCTAACAGATTTGACACACTTGGAGACTGCTGTTGGATGGTGTCGAAAATGCCACTTTAAACCTGTGTAGCTATGGATAATACTATATTTTACTCATAGATTGGAAGTGAGATGAAAACAACCTCAGAGAGACGGGAAAAAGAAGATAATAACAAGACAGGTTAGTTCCCCTGCAAGTTGGAAAGGCCTATGTTTTAGTTGCTCTGTTTACCAGCTACTATTATCAAAGTAGATACAGCGTCAAATGCATCTTTGAATAGGTACTTTAGATTACTCTCTCCTCTACCACTAATGTAAATTTATATATTTGACAATTCCAATTAGTCTGGATCTTGAGGGTGGAATTTAAGAAGTTTTTGTTTCTTTTGTGTGCCAACCCCATGGACAACTCTATGCAGTTTTCTTGCCATTGTCTTCTTCCTAGGACTGCCTCCCTCACTTCACACCTAAGTGGGACTCAGATTCAGAGTGTCCTGGTTTCTAGCACTGTGTTTTTAATCACAGCACCAAACAGCCTCTCAAGAGAGTTATAATTTCTTCCAATCCACTTCCTGTCTGGAAATTGTCCTCCCTCCAAAAGCTTTACAGCTGTTATTTGCTGGTAGTCAGCAAGAGAATTGGTGATCTGAAGGATTATACTATTTATGTGGTAATTGGACATTACAATTTGGTTGAATGCTAACAGTGATCGAGTCTGGGACACCCAAAGCAACTTACTGAGAATACAATTTGGCATCCTAAAGGTCATTTTTGTTCCTAGGAAATTTCTAGTTTTTATTACCACAAAAACAGATTGAATGAACTATTAAGATGAAAAACTGGGATGTTTACCTTTCCTTAAAGCACACGTAAAACATCAATTGTGTAGATGCCCAGTTCATATTGTTATAAATTGGAGGAGGATAATAGCATCTGATTGATAATGCTCAAGACAACACATTTTTCTGCTTTGCATGTGTATGTGTGTGCAGTGGCCATTTTAGATTTGAACAATCTTCCATTTTCCTTGAACACCACCTGTTCCAGAGTTGCATCAGGAAAGCGATGGAGGGACCTGGTCAAAGCTGTTCACAGGAATGGCTTGAGCAAAAGAGGCACCATGGGGAAGAGGCAAGGTAGAGTAGTCTTTCAATGACGGCAGCAGCAGCAGCTTTTTTCTTTCAGAGACTGTCATGCCACTCTTGATGATTGTATAAAGCACTGCCAGCACTCCCTATCTCCACTTGGGGGCAGGGAAGCAAGCACAGAGGCATGTGGTGCTCTGTAAAATAGCCAACAGAGGACTTTTGTTTTCCTAGGACTCAGCCTTTGTTTTCTGTTGGAGTGGGAAGCTTCTAGCTTGTAAAAGTCAGCATGAGGTTTTAATATAAAAGTCAGTCAGTGTAAGAGATGCTTTGGCAGACGTAATTCTGGATGATTCTGAAACATTTACAGTACTGTATGGCTATGTCAAACCAATAAATGAAAGCTACATACTAGTTCAAAAAAATACTATGATTCAATAAGGATTCAGAAATTAATCCACACAGTAGGCTTTCCGGCTTCATTTTCTCAAAAAAAATAAGTATGTATACTTGTTCATGCCTAGATAAAAAGCAACAATTCACTGTATGTCTGCATATAAAATATTGTAACATTTTTGAATGGCTTCATGGCTTATTATACCATGTACATTTTAATGATGTGCCTATTTACAGGGGCAGAATAGCTCAGTGGATAAAGATGCTCAGCTTGTCAACTGGAGCTGACAGCCCAGGTTCCAGACCCAAGCTCCGTACAGTAGGGTGAGCACCCATTACTTGCCCCTGCTTCTGCCCCTCTAGCAGTTCGAAAGCATGGCGAACTGAAATAGATTAATAGGTACCACTCTGGTGGGAAAGAAACAGTATTCCGTGCACCTTTGGCTACAGCCATGCTGGTCATATGACCAGGGAATTGTTTTCGGACAATGCTGGCTCCCTCGGCCAAGAAATGAAAATGAGTACTGTGCCCTGGAGTCAGACACGACTGGACAAAGAAACATTTTATCTTTATTATGCTTCTGTTCTGGTTACACCAGATAATCTGTTTCTTTCCTGATACTTTTTCCATAGCTTCATCTAATAAATTGGCTGCATTCTTATTTTACTGCTTTTCACTATAGACCATTCAGTATTCTGGCATCTTAAAGTGATGGAGAGTTCTGAACAAGCAAGATGCTCTTTGGAGGAAGGAAATTCATTTGTGGCAACTACACATAGTGTGCAGTTTGACACGTATGTATTTTTCAAAGCACATATGGACAAATAAATTAGAATAACTTGAAGTAAACAGAATCTGAAATCTGTAATGTGCTAATTAGTCAACTTCATTTGTTTTAAAGCTTGTGAAAGTGATGTGCTTTGCTCCTCTAGAATCATTCCCCTTCTCCCCATCACTTTTCCCTTCCCTCCATAAGCGTGCTGGTACACAAGAGATAGATAATCTTCACCTTCCCTTCCATTCATTTCTCTCATTCTAGGGCTAAAGTACTTGACATCTTTAGCTCTAGGAGTGAGCTGATAATTTTTTGTGTATAAATTCTCTCCTTAACACAACAGTTAGTGAAACTCATGCAAATCTATTTTTTTCCAAACAAACCAACAATTCAGTGTATGTCAATTAAGATTTTAAAAACTCCCATAAAATAGATTGATATCTGATATCAAAGGAAAGAATCAGATCTTTAAAATTGTTATATATGCATTTTGATGAAACTGATTTCTTGGCAGCAAATCATTTCAAAACCTTTCAGCTTATTGAGTACTTTGGAAAAACAAATTGGATTAGAACCCATAATAATGCTATGGGGCTTCTTTCATTTAAATATATAAAACATAGTTTCTGCTAGCTTATTAACAACTGCTTAACTGTTAGTGACAGCGAAGTCTAGGGAAACAATATTTAAGGGATGGAATTGTATTTTATCCTGATGAAATATTTATTTGGTTAACCCTACTCCTAAAATATGTAGAAAAGAGAAGGAACTACTTATACACATCTAATAGAGGTACCAGAGGATACCAAGTTATATATTTCTATGTCTAAAATGTGGCTTCTATCTAATGACATTGAATCAGGGCCAACCCAAGATGTCCGTTGGTGTCAAAGAAATCACTGGACTAAATGTAATTGAATTCCATAATAGCAGTGACATTCACCGAGATATGCGAGTGTAGATTGTGAAGGGATGCAAACTTATCTTTGAGATTTTTGTTTTAAATTGTTTTTCCCCCCCTAAGAATTAGGTGGCCATTTCCAGCACTGTTGACAATTTATTATATTGGGAGTTGGAGTCTAAAATGTTCCCAGCCATAGTGGAGAAGTATGTTACAGTATATAAATCGAGCATACATCCTATTGAACTGGATTGTGTTTGTTTCATAATTCTTACTTTATGGGCTAGCATTGTAAGTGTTCTGTTTAAATATTTGAACATTTACTTTTTTTCCAGACTGGTAGCCTAGTTGCCACAATAACCTTATTGCATTTTTAGCTCACTCTGCTTCCTGTCACAGCACCATCAAAGACCTATTTTATTCCAAGCATGCCAACATTGTTCTATGCAAATGACACTTTCTGATCTAGAAATCAGACCAGTGTACTATATTGAATGTCCAGGGCAATCCACGAATGTACTATTTTGGCATCTATTATCTTCTTCTTCCTCACTTTGGATACACTTCTTAGCAATGCTGAGAAATGTAATTCTGTAACTTCTGGAAGGCCTCAAGTTGCCTGCTCATATCCTAATCCTTGTCAAATACAAATCTCATCAGCTGGTTCCAAACATGTTTTTCCTGTTTCTCACTCATGGAGAGTATTATAGTTACGTTGTGTCTCTCTTCCTGCACACCTTCAAAGACCAAGAAAAATGACAAAGTTTTGAGCTGAGACATTAAACTAGTTCAGTGGAATTCACCTCTTAGTAGGTATACGTAAGAATCTGCTACACAGATAGTTTGGAAAGCCACAGGCGAAGAAGATATAGGGAAATGTGACAATCAACAAGACATTTATGTACCTTTAAATAAAAACTAAACAGTTTTTAAAGCTATGGGGACTACCGGCCCACAAAAAAAGACACACACACAAACATTGAAAGCATTTCCTCAACTTGACCTCAGAAAGAACTCTGGCCAACTGCAAATATTGATGAAGCTAAATCAACCTAAAACAATCTAAGTTGCCTAAACAAAACCTGCACCTGAATTCCATGGGATTTATTCCAAGGTGCTTGTATACAATCTACGCTGCAGTTATATATTAGGGTTACTGTTGTATAAAACTGAATGCTGATGACACCTAGTGCTTGAAGTCTAGAAATGTCTAGAATATTTAAATAGAGATGTAGACTTGTAGATGGTAGAGTAGTATAAGAATAGGTGACAACAAAGAAAGGAAGAGTGTTTATGGCAAGTACCTTAACCATCAATCTTGTTTCTTTTTTGTCTCTAGATAGATGCCTTTTGTTATTTTTTATGGTGCTATAAATTGTAACCTATATCTGTCTATCACAATTATTCTGTACTGCTGTACTACAGTGACTTTTCAGCATAAAAGCAAAAAAACAAAACAGCAATAAATAAAACAATTACACTCTCTAACAACACTTATAGGCACTTAATCTCAGTATTGACAGTTACAACTCCAAGATTCTTTATACTATTCATTTTCTTGCACTTTTTTTTACTTTAGGGTAAAAAACTGTTCAGTTTGTATTGTATAGACTGGATGTTGGCAACCTGCGGCTCCGGAGCCGCACGTAGCTCTTTCATCCCTCTACTGCAGCTCCCTATTTTGTGATCCCACCACTGGCTGGCCCTGCCCCTCGTCCTCCCCTCCCAGTTACTGCTCGCCTGGCCTGAAAGATAAGGGCAGCGGCAGGGGATGGAGACTCGCTCCATATTCCAGAGTGGGAGCAAAGGCACACATTTCCTCCACCTTCTGCGTTCCCACGCCATGCTGAAGTGAACCAAATGGGCCGGGGTCTCCCTCCCTGCTAAGCAGTCCTGCCAAGTCCGCTTGCAAACTCCATTGAGCTCGGCTTCAAACATTCAGCTCGCGCGCCCCTCTCAGCTCCATCCCACCTGCTGTGGTGCCCGCCTCCACCCAGATGGCTCAGCCCTCCCTCCCGGAGGGGGCACACCTGGCCAGCAGCCTCTGCCCACTTCCCAATGCCACCGTTTGGGCCCCCTCTGCCTGGGAGACGCACCGCTGCCTCGCTAGCTAGCAGGAAATGCAGTGGCGCTGGCAGCCAGAGTCTTCCCAGGGCTGAGCGAGGAGACCCCCACGTATAGAGGTCATCCAGTGCCATTGAGGCCGTGGCGGCAGCAGGGAAGATGCGCGCCCTGCCTGCTCCGCTCTTGCTGACCAGAGGTGGGACTCTGTGCCATTGCCTCCTAGCTGAAGCGCCACATTTGTTTGCTTGCTGGCCACCACCGAGGAGGGAGCTGCTCTCAGGACATCTGGGCCTCCACTGCGGGGGGAGAGAGGGAAGGGAGGGGTCTCCCCAACAGGATCTGGAGTTGCCTTATTTTGTGTGGATCTCCAATGCTTGGCTTTGCCTGCCAGCCTCCACTCCCCCTCTATAGCCCAAGTGGTTGGATTCACACGACACGTGAAGCTGGGCAGGAGAGCATGGATAGATAGATGGAGAGATGGATGGATGGATGGATGGATGGATGGATGGATGGATGGATGGATGGATGGATGGATGGATGAGATGGATGGATGGATGGAGAGATGGATGAATGAGAGAGAGAGACACACAGAGGGAGAAATAGAGAGATACAGAGAAAGAAAGCTAGACAGAGATGAGATAGGGAGACAGAGAGAGAGAGGGAGGGAGAGAGAAAGAAAGAGAGATGAGAGAGAGGGAGAAAGAGACAGAGACAGAGAAATACCTGTTTCCCATAGAAATGAAAACACCGGGAGCCACAGTCGGTAAACCTAGATTGTAAAGTCTTAAAATTGGCTTAATGCATATCACTGTAAGTGTAATTGAAAGGATTCATTCCTTGTGTTTTTGTAACATGCCTGGAAGATCACTGCTCCCGGGGGCCTGGTTCATCACTTCCTCTCTTTGTGTAATGTTCTTGAAGTAGTTTATAACTTCCATACCAATTCCCTCAGCCAAATCCCTTTCTCAAACTTATCCAGCAACTGCCCCTAGATGGCAGCTAAAAGATACAAGAGCTCTATTTTAGCTACTACTTAGTGGTCAGTCCATCCACCAATCAATTGAGTTTCAAAAAATAACAAAAGTTTCAATTGGACAACTGAATGACAGGAAGGAATATGGAAAAAAAAGGAATTCCATGGAGTACCTGAAGAATTGTGCATGCCAACTGGAGGAAACTTTCCATGTGGTAGTTGATCTTGGTGGGACTAGAATTTCAGCTGAGTAAATGACAAATCCCAGTCCTTAGAATTTTGCATGTTGAAGCTATATGAACAGCAACACAGCACAGATTTAAATTTTATTTCAATCACACCCCACAAATCCCCTCCATATGATATTTTTGTATTCCCCATCAGTCTGATCTCATTCTGAGCTTTCCCATAGTCACTTCCTATATCAGTTTAGTTTTTGAAAATCATTGAAAGGCAATGCTAAGTGGAATGCATTATTCCAAATGCAATTTAGGGCACTTGTACATAGCCACTAATTTTATTTCTCAAACTCTTAGAAAAATTTCTAGTTTTGGGTGAATATCCTCACTATTGTTAGGTTTGCAGACTTAATTATCTCCCTATGAGCTGATTTATACTCTGGTTAACTGATGGGAAAGAGGACAGGATAATAGGCATCCAGTTGGCACCTTGCCCTCTGTCCTCATTGGCACACTGCCTCTTTTTCACTGGGTGCATGAAAATGTTCCTTCAGTTTAGAAAGCTCAGAAAAATGTGAACAAATTGTTACAATACTTGGTCTTCAGCTGGGAGACAGGACAAGGGAAGAGCTATTCTTGAAGCTCCAATGTTTTTGCCACAGAATGTTTTCCTGCCTTGCAGCTGAATCAAAAGCTCTACTGCCAAAGACCTGAAATCCTCTGATTTTATGAGAAGGTTGGGGAATCTTGCTGACCCTGGGTCTTCCCACAAGCCTCATACAAAATAGTCTCAAAGCATGCACAGTTACAGGGAAACCAACTAAACCTTAGGAACAGTATTTCTAGCCACATCAACTCCTCGAGTACCTGGATGTAATTTTGGATCCAGGAGATTCCCTCAGTTTGTTCCCTCAGAAGCAACATCCCTGTTCTGATACTTTCTCTCTTCACTCATAGCTGCACACAAAATGCAGTTGTGTGGTTTATGCTCATGTTCGTAGCAAAGTAGGTATTTTAGCATAGTTCACAATGTGTTACCAAAAAGCAATTTCAAGTGGGAAAAAATAGCATGATTTTGGTAACAGAGAACATCCAGTGTAATTTCTGTCCTAGTTTTGCAAATGAAATGGCAGCCTTCACAGCAGTGAATTTAACAATGGATATATAATTGGTTTGTCCCTACCCAATCAGCACTTTTCAAAAGTGTTCAATCAGCATACTTTTCAAAAGCGTTCAAGAATATTTATTTCTTCATTATGCCATATGAGATTTTATCTGCTAGCCTGTAGACTTCCCATCTTGCTCATTTGTTTTGAAGAAGGATTCTGTAAAGGATATAATTTGTCAAGTGAGGGGAGATCAGTTGGTGATCTTCAGAAAAGCCAGTTAATTGGGATTCTGTACTGACCATATCTTCTGCTTCAAACTAGAGGAGCTTTGCTTTAGAGATTGTCGCCAGCTTTTAGGGAATGGAGTAGGAGTGCTTCCAGTCTCAGTTCATTGCTCTGGAAATGTTGCATATGCCTTTTTCCTTTAACCTAATTCTACTGAATCTGCTCTGGAAATAAATATAGTTGATGTTTATTAAAAGGCTGCCCATAGAGAATAGAGCACATAAAGAGATCATCCTTACCACCATATTAATATATTTTCCATCCATCCAACAGTTAGGAAGAAAGTATATTGATATTAACTGTATTGTTGCTGTAGTCTTTCTTTATTGCTCTTTAGGAAGGCTAAGCAGGGTGTTACCCTCACATGATTTAATAGTTTCAAGGCAATTCCTGATGGATCCCCTATCATCCTGTCTCCTCCCATCTAGCAGCACCCTCCAGCAAGAAAATCAACAACCAGTTGTTTCACTGAACACATAGTTCGTGCTTTGAAGCTACAACTCTTAATGTTTCTTATTTATTTGCTTTTAATTTTGATTTATCGCTATTACCCAGGAGGTGGACAGTTCTGTGAAACAATTTTATAGATGGTATCACCTAGAAATTGATCAGCTTATCTCTAGGAGATCAATAATTTTGTCTTAAAGTTATAAGATTGATATACCTATGTTGAATACTCTCCTCAACTTTATATGTCTGATTTGAAATACAAAGTAGAGAAGTCTATTTAGAACAGGCCTCAGAGCTATTGTGCTACTGGATCTTTTTTCCCCTTAAGACATTTTTTCCTGCAAATCATTTTGGATCAAGTATACAACAACTTCATTGTTCCAACTCTGTTCTATGTGCTTCATATATTTGCTCTACATAACTTTCTCAGAGAACACACATGTATTACATTGAATAACAGGATTCTGACAAGCTGTATCAATCTCTTGAAAGCTCAGTATTCCAATATATAAAGAGAAAAATGCTATTACTTGCCCTGAATTGATTCCCTCTTGTCCCTGAAGAAACCATAGAAAGGCAGTGCCCAGGAGACAGACAGGGAGGGCCTTTTTCCCAGCATATTTGTTGGGCCAGCAGATTACTATCCATGAATATGTCATTCACAAATTCATCCCTAAGTCACCTTAGGTTGTCTGTATGAACAGTATGGTGTTGGAAGAAGAAGGAACTGCTCAGTTCCAAGATGGAATCACCAAAAATGACTCTAGATTTTGTCAGCAGTGGGCTTATGCAAGTGAGGATTGAACAGAGACAATGTGATGAGAACAAACAAAGGCTGGTTTAGTTGAACTGATAAGGGGAATTGACACGGAAGTGCATATGGTCTCAACAAATACAGTAGGTGTTACCAGTGTGTGGGGAGCACTATTTGAATGAGACTATTGGCAGATGGGAGGAAGGGCATTTAGTTGTCTTTTTGCTAGCTGATGCTCAGTGAATTTCTCTCTGTCAGGCTGCATTTTCATGCAGTTGCTGGGAAGGAAAAAGAAACAGTAAATAATAGTTTTGATGTGATTTTAGAAGAAGCACATGAGACAGCAGAAGAAGGTCTGATATTAAACAATATCTCTTTTAGTTATCTTCTCCAAAACCTGTTGTGAAACCAACAAGCCTTGTGACAAGATGGCAGATAACTCTGAGCTGCTGCATGCCATCACACCATTTTATTTGCATCTATGTATGCCTAATTATGTCTCATTAATGTTTTGACATCTAATGACAGAAGAGACTGGAAGTTAGTTTCATGATTTACAAGTTGGTACACTGCTTATTCTTTCACCGCTATTTTAAACTGAATCCTTTCTATACCTAGAATTGGAAATTCCTGCCTGAGAGTTTTAGTTGGTTTCAAACATTTAATTGAGAACAGTTACTTCAAAATCCCAAAATTATACACTACACTAATAAAATGTGGGATAGTATGTGGATGGTAAGTTCTGAAAGAAAGGAAGGAAGGGAGTGCGTAAGCAAGTTAAATTGATGTGATACAACCACTATAAAATTAAAATGGATTTTCTTCATTTAGGGAAAATGAATTAAGTGCCTAGATTACTTACAAGACATTCTAGGCTTTTAGGAAGATAAACTATAAGCCTGAAGGGAGGCTGAATAAGGACACATGAAAATAATTCTTTCTTTTTAGGTTTTTATACAGTATTCCTCTTGCTTTACCAATTTATCACAGTCTGAAGAGAGTCATGTTCACAAGATTACACTTCATTCTTTCTTATTTGATAACATTTTCATTTGTGACACACACAGAAATCTTATACACAAATACTGAGACTTGGCCAAAAGGTCAAGAAGAAATACTGCATGCAGGAATTGTAATTGTAGGAGCTAGCTTCTTTACCTTTTGGCTAAGTGGTGCAAGGGGGTGGGCAGGTAAGGGGACACAGAGTTTCAGCAAATGTGAAAAGTGAGTCAATATATTAAATGTAAACTTTGCATACTTTTTGTGATCCGTTTCCAGAAGTTAGGAAGGACTAAGTACACTGATTTGGAATGTTTGATTATGTAATTAAATTTCTGATTTTTATGTATTTTCTTAACACTTAATTAGAAGTATTTTTTTAAATCCACCCGATATAACATAATACGATTTCTTGGTGGAATAACCAAGCGACAGGGATGTCCTAGCAACAGTGTGCCTAATAAGCACTGTGCTGACCGCCAGATTCTCAATAAGAAAAAAAAACTCATATTCCCATTGAATTCAGTGGGAACTAGACCACTGTGTTGTTGTTCTTGTTTTTAAGTTGGCTGTAACATTAAATGCTATGGAAATTTTATCCTGGTGGCCATTTCTTCATTCTCAGTCACAAATGTTTTAATCTGAGGGCTTGCTGTTCCTCCGTGATGGTGTATAGCAATTCTCTAATTTTACACTCTGTAAGGGACATGTGCTGCCATTTTGTGGGTGAAAATATTAGTACCTTAATAAGATATTTTAGTACTGTACATTAGTTAACTATTACATTAGTACACTAACCTACTAACCCGTTCTCTTGTTAATCTGTTTATCTGTGCAAGAGATTCATATATATTTTTAAATCTCATTCTCAGAGAGCTTTATACTGCAGCAAATTTCCTTTGGTGGTGATTTGGAGCTTGTATTCCCCCCCCACCCCCAAGATGGTAGAAATTGTTGGTACTGTTTTTCTTTCATCCATTTCAGTTCAACAGAAAGAGGGAAGCTCTGTCTTTCAACCCTTCTCCAGTTCTCCATGGCACTCCTGCTTCAGCTCTCCTTGGGTTTTCCCATACCACATCCTCTCGCTTCATGCCCCATTGCAGGGAATGGCAGGTTGAGTGAAACTGCAGAAGCCATGAGGTTTATTTTACTTTCTTTGCTAGGCAAAACTAGCAGGACATCAAGAGCCATTCTGCCCTCAGCAACTGAGAAAAGTAGACGGTGGCTTTTGCTGCTACCCATTAATTCAGCATGCATCATTTTACTGACAATTGACAAAATTTCCATCTGTCAATTACAAAAGGCCACACTGCTTGGATCCGCACATATACTATGACAATGCCTTACACATCTTAGGTTCTTCGGAGTAGATGGGGAAAAAAAAACCATTATTTGAGAAGAAGCAAATGTTGATGAAAAATTCAAAAAGAGGCTGGAGGAAAGAAGTCTGTGAAATAGAGTGGCCTATGCCTCTGGTTAGGAAGAGAACCACAAGCTAAAGAAGAAAAGATACAGAGTATGAATATTGGGTCTCATTATATTCTAATTGTGGCCAACTCTGTCATTAACTAGAATGAGGTAACTGCCTTAAGTGGAAGATGATGGGATGGACAAGGAGAGGTTACTGCTTGCACAGTTGCCTACTCTTCTCTTTCTTAGTCATTTCATAGCATTAAGGATATAAAGGAGCAGCCTTGACAGAACACCTGTTGTATTCTACTTCTGGGATGTACAGTGGAATTGGCTGCTCCCATTGGAAAGGATTGGAAGCATTTAGAAGCAAAGGGAAGTTTGAAATCTAATCAAATGTGTTTTGTAATAGCAAAATGGTATTTAGTCAACTTCCAAACTTATTATCTACCTCAAAGTTTTTTCATTATTTCTAGTGTGGGGAAAAGTCAAGCAATTGTAACATCGCAGGAGATATGGATTAAGATTGTGCTGAAGGGTTTCTACAAAAAAAATATATAATGCTGTAAGGATCAAGAAGCAGTGCATATAAACTAGCATTGAGATCCTCTCTTGCTCAGCTCTTTTACTCCATTCACACCCAAAACCCTCCTTTAAAGCTAGCTATCTGATATTTTTCAAGACTGTTTTATATAAGCTAAACAGAAAATCATCACATCATAGTTCAGACTTTGCTAAAGCATAATTTGACAAAGCCAGTTCAGAGTAAAAGCAATATTTCATATCCGTCTCTGAATGTCACAATTATATTACATCATTAATCTGATAATGATATCACAAAGCAAAGCCAAGAACAAATAACACTACCTATGCTTTGAAATTAATGTAATTAATTTAATAATAAAACATTTATCAAAATTGAGACAGTTGGAAAAGTTTAGAAAAATATTCACCTTTTAAGATTGAGCTGATCTGGAGAAGTTTTTTTCTAGGAAGAATATGCTTTGTGGAAATATGTTTTATCTCAGCATTTAAACTAGAGTATTTTATTGATCAGAAAATGTGGTATCTTATAAGCTAGTGATTTTTAGCAGCAATTATACTGCACCAGTTACTTAAGAATTGGGCTTCAGAGGCAAGCTGTGCAAATATGAGCTGTTCTTACTGAAGATCTTTAACCTGGTCAAAATATTTTGAAAGGATTAAAACCAGTGGTAGGCTGCTACAGGTTTGCATGGGTTCGGGTGAACCCATAGCAAAGATTCTGCGCGGTTTGGTGAACTGCCAAATCCCACTCCTGGCTGGCCCCACCCCACCCAGCACGAACGACCCTCCGCGCTTTGCATCCGCGCCTTCCGCAGAAT
>JANHFL010006676.1:328942-349531 GCA_032468155.1 Oxyrhabdium leporinum | reverse complement strand
ATCTATCTATCTATCTATCTATCTATCTATCTATCTATCTATCTATCTATCTATCTATCTATCTATCTATCTGGAATGACCAATTTCTTGTAGCTCCTAGACCATGTCTAAAACTCACTGAAAAATCTTGCATCCTCAGGAACCGGTTTAACTAAATGAAAATAGGAATTTGTAATATCCTGGGTACGGTTAGAATTCTGTGTAGATCTTCTAAACCAAATTTCTTTCTTGAACTGTACTTCCATTACACATAAATCCTACTGCTACTCATATAAACCCAAACGTTTTGTCCTGTAAACAAAGTTTCAGGTTGGGACAAGGAATAAAATTCAGACAGATAATATGGCAATGGTTTATGTTACATATAGCAGCCTCAGCCTGATACTCAACTTCACATTTTGTGAGCTGCTTTAACTTTTAATCATGAGCCAGGATCAGTTTTCTTTCCTAGTTTATATAGTAACTTTCTTCTGCATGACAGAGAGCAGGAATGACATTGTCCATAAATAATAAAACGATTGTATATATATTTACGTGTATCACTTGATTTGATCTGACATTGCCTGACTCAAAATGATTCTTAATTATAAAAGGTTGGGCTTCTTTCTTTTTGTTGTTCTATTTCTTCTTCCACGTATCAGGATTACAATATAGAAATTACTAAAAATCGGTGGTGCGTTTTCCAACCCAGTAAAATTTTTTTTTTAAAGAAATAGGCTTTTAGTTGGGACTACATACATACAATAGGAAACTGAAACAGAATCCTCAGAAATTTTAAGCTCTGCTCTATCTCCTGCAGCCATTGGCTACTAGAAAGAATACTTTAAAAAAGTGTGGTCCAAGCAAGGCTACAAAATATTCTTCATTCCACATCTAAAGTCACACTGAAAGATTACCACTAAAACAATGAGATGCTGTTTGAAGCTTTAGTATTAACACTGAGACAATTCTCTCAACCCTTCATTGGTTCCCAGCTGAAAGAATGATGCAGCCTTTTTTTTGCAGCTCTTTTTCACATATTATAAAGTGCATTCCAGGAATGGCTATGTCATTCTTATCAACCAAACAAGATAGATAATTTATTTTCCTGCACTGCAACAGGATGGCTAAACTGAAACTGCGATACTGAAAAGGAGATGTTTGTCCAAGGGTGTCTCTTGAGTTCGAGACTGAGATAGGATGTGAATTGGGGTTCACACCTAGCTCATCATTAAACTGCTTGACTGTTCTATTTCTACATGGCATAGCCTGTGTTTCCTTGGAAGAAAGACCCCTGTAAAGTAACTGAGAGGTAATACTGGGTCAACACACAACCTTAAACCTCCTTTTCTCATTCATACAATAATGATTCTTCCCACCTGTAAAAGGATGATCATTGTTAGGAATGTGTAGAAACCTGCAAGAGCTGGAGCAAGGTAGTTGCCATTTATGTCTGGGATGATAAATAAGGGGTGGGTGAGAAAACTTCCATTCCAAATACTTTGACCTGCATTCAAATACAAAATATTTGAGATAATGAACTCATCAGAGCATATGCAGGGAGTTGTGAAGAGGGAGGCAAGCACTAAAATAAAATATAACAGGATTGTGTTCAACAATGTTGTTACATGGAGGGAGCAGCATTTGGTAGCTGGTATGGATTCCCCCTTTCTCTTTTTCCTGTCCCTCCTCATTAACTCCCCCCACCCAAATTCAGAGCAGGACCTTCTGCAGGAAGGATCTAACAAGACACACAGAAGAGGGAAGAAATATTCTTTTGCATGAACAGAAATTCACTGGTGTAATGTTGTATGTAATCGACAAGGAATTGGTTCATTACTCTGTAATAATTCAATGTGGAAAGATTCCCCCCCCCTTCCTTGTTTTGTTGCACCTGTCTTGGGCTATTTGCTCCACAACTGTAAGCTGTAACAGCTAATTCCACTTCAAGCATTTGGATGCGGCACTAGTTTATAAGCCATTATCTAATGAACAGTTAAAAAACAAACTCTGCTGTTCTTAAGTGTACAAAATTGGATTTTGTATGAAATGAAACAGGAGATTATTAATAGATATCAGCATCCAACTTTTTCATTAGAATGAGTTTCTATTTAAATGAAATACAATCAGTGTGTATTTAAGTGCAACACTAAAGCCTCAGGGAAAGAACACTGAAAAGCAAAAAAAAAAAGTCATTTTCTACCCATCTCCTTATAATGAAATGTATGTCAAAAAGAAATACTTGCAGGGCACTCCTGGGAAGTGTGAGGAAATAGACCAGGACATGTTCCCTAGTTTTAAGGCTTACAAAGATTAAGACTAAACTTGTTTGCAATTCGCTTTTCCATTTTTCATCTATTTTTTTTTCTCCCTGAAAAGGAAGATATACTGCATTCCCGCTCTGTAAAACTGATCCAATTGTGATCCCAGATTAAACCAAGACTATAACTTGAACCTGTAGCTCCCATTTTGTTAAAAATGAAATGAAAAGAAAAAGAAAATTGAACTGCTGCTTAGTTAGGGTTCTTCATTTCTAGATAATTCAGCTCTTTTTGTCTGGCTAATTCAACAGATTACAGGCATGTCATGCCACTTTCCTCAAAGGCTTGCACTACACAAAAGAAATTAAATGTGAAATCTTCCAGTGGAGCATTTTGCAACTCACTTGTAGACTGACACTTAGAAATTGGGACACGATTATAGGAACATTTGCTTCTTCTGCCAAATATTTATTTGTAGAGTCTTGGTGGACTTGTTTTCATTAGAATTTGACATCCTTGCAAATCCTGGTCACATTAGGACACAATCTCTGCAATTGCTAAGAGAGCAATATTTTCTTTTGCTTCTTATTGAAAGTGATAGGTACCATCTAGGGAATTTACAACAATGAATTATTAATTTTAGCAGTGAACTTTTTCTCTAGATCCAAATTTCTATCCATACTGAATGGGCTTTAGTGCTGTTGTTTTCAAAGTGTTTCTCAAAAGCTTATTATGGGCTCCACTGTGAAAAGACTAGCAATGGCAGACAAAGACCATTATGACTCTTTCCTTGTGATTTGCAGCCAGAGTCCTACTCTCAATGCATAATAGAAAGGAAAAGAAGGAAAGGAGTCCATGCAGATTTTATTCTGCTAGTTATTGCTGACTCTAGAGGGAGGTGTTCATCTCTGTTTCAAAGCCATGAGCCAGTGCTGTCCAAAGACATTTCTGAGGTCATGTGGCCAGCATTACACCGCAGAACGCCGTTTCCCCCCCACCGAAGTGGTACCTATTTATCAATTCGCATTTGCATGTTTTCGAAATGCTAGGTGGATGGAAACCAGTCAAAGAGGGAGCTCATGCAATGCTCAGGTCTCAAACACAGGCTTTCTGCTTTCCAGCTGACAAGCTCAGTGTCTTAACCACTGAGCTATTGTGCAGTCTGAGTCATTATGCCCATGTCCACCCATTTCACAATAAAAAGAGTAGTAGAAAAAAATAATAATAATAGCAAAGCTCAAAAGGCCTAGTCCTGCAGACAACATGAGCACACATACACACCAAGAATATCCCAGGGAATAGATTTTAAACATTAAGCAACATTCCAGTATGGGCATAGAGATTTTCCACTGGAGAAACCAATCTGAAAAGTTTGAAAGCCTATATGATCTCAAGAAAAAATATGCTTTTCAAAAGTATTAGAGCAAATTAATGGTCCCATTATTCTAAAAGATCATGTATTAAGATCCCTTCATTATTGGAGATAAAATGGTGGTTGGATTTATGTGTCATTGTGAAATCACTTTTTCTTTAGCATAGTATATTGGATAAGCCAAATACTGACCACATACATCATATTAATACTTAAATGATGGTTTGCAAAGCACAATGGATGGCATTAACATTATTTATATTGTTAAAAATTAAGCAAACACATTGACTGATCAACACATGCAAATACAGACTTAGATAATTTTAGATGAAATCTCTATGACTCTGATTCAGAGTTAGAAAAAAAAATACATCTCCCATCAGTAGCAAATGATCTTTTTAACAACAAATATTTCATGATTAACAAAATGTCTTCCCTAAAATATCCATGCACTAAAGAAGGGTTTTTTAAACTTTTTGAGGTTGGAGAAATTGCTCTAATGATAGAAAATTGGCTGCATTTGAGTAAACTTTCCCCCCCTTCTTAGTCTCTCACAGGACCCCATCAAGTTCTCATGGAATCCTAGGGTTTTAAAGAATACAGTTTGAACATCTGAGCTAAGCATCCTTTAGATTTTTTTTTCTCATTCCCTATAAAAACTGTTCCTTCTTTCTTCTCTTTTTTTCTTATGGCAAAACATTTTTTAAAAACGGTTTTTAAAATGAGGAATTTTCTAAAGGTCTAGAGCACATGGAGGCACAGTGGGGGTGACATAGGTGGCAAACAAATTATTTCATAATAAATAAATAAGGTTTTGAGTTAAAACTGTGCGGGGCATGGGGTGTTAATTTTTTTTGTTACATGAATCTAAATATGTAACTCTTAAATATACAGATCTACTTAATGCTCACATGCATCATTCTTTTCTTTCTTTTTTATATAGTGACCTCTACAGAATAAAAAGTTCTGTAAATTGTTCTGTTTTACAATGTGGATTATATTCAGATTAAGTTTAAATTAAACAAATTTATTGCTAGAAATTGCAATAAGTGTTGCCTGAAGCAAAATATAAGAGAGTGGCCTTCTTCTTTTGCATATATACAGGTCAGCTGGACCGGGAATAAATCTTTATTCATTTTTAATGTTAAAGATATACCTATAATGGCCAGTAGAAACAATACAGAAATAACAGAAAAATAGAGTTGGAAGGGACCTTGTAGGTCATCTAGTACAAACCCCTGCTCAAACAGGAGACCCTATATCATTTCTGACAAGTGGCTGTCCAGTCTCTTCTTGAAAGCCTCCAGTGATGAAGCACCCAAATCACCTCAATGAACAAGAGGAAAAGTTGCAATCAAGCCAGTGGTCAGATTTTTAAAAAAAATCTGAATCTGGGCCCAAAATATAATTTGAGTAAGCACTTTAGATATGACCCTCCCTAGTTCTCATGAAGATAAAGGGCAGAGAGGGAAGGTGCAGTCAGATCCCATTACTATAACCTTACTGTAACTTAGTTAGCAGTTATACTATTAATGTCTTAATCTGGTCTATGTTGAGATGCTGATTGTACCAGATCATAATAGAGTTAGTATCACTGGTTGCTATTGATTGCCATTGCTCAGGTTCTTTCTACATGTGCTACTCGAGAGCCTCTCTTCCCTCTGTCAAAGGGCAGCATTGATCTTCTCATCTGTAGAAAAGTCCATCCAAGTGCACCATGTTACAAAAAAACTTTCACAAATAGTAGACTAGGTTTTTACCACTGTTCCATACCTAATGCTCCAACGAGACACATGATGAAGAGCAGTCCCACACAGAAGAATATATCCATGTTCATCTGTTGTTCTATCTTGCTGCGTTTATAACGAGGACCTCTGTTATTCAACATAGCTTTGGTTTCATGGCCTTCCAGGTGTGCACATGCATAAAGATAAAATTATTTTATGAATATAAAGAATTTAGGGATTACAAGAAACCAAACTTTAGATATCTCTAGCCATGCAAACATACATTTTCATGATATTTTTTGGAATACATGTTTAAAGGATAGGCATGTGCAAGAACATGATTTCCAGAGATGTTGAGTGCCTTGCAGTTTCAAAGGTTTTGGAAAGAATTGTATCTCATAGAGAATCTATTAATATCTTCTCTGGTGGAAGCTTGGAGAAGCAAAGAAAAGTCTCTAAAACCAAAAATCCTACTCAAGTTAAGACATAAATCCTGGAGAAAAAAAGGAGGTCTGCAGGTGTGTTGCAAAGGACATACTTTGAAGTCAAAAGATCCTTGATTCAATTTGTGGGCATATAATTCTTGGGCACATCAAAGGAAGAAATCTTAAAGAAAGTGAGGGATGGATAGATTCAGGGAAATGGTTCAAAGGAGGAGAGAAGAATGTTGTACTATGCATGACTGAAGGCCAAAATAGATTTAAAAAAATACCAATGTCACAAAGAATAACAGGTTAATGGAAGAGATTACAGATGGATTATACAGAAAAGATTACCAAATCCACAAATCCAAAAAAGAGCATACTCATCTTTTTAGGTTGGATTCAAGCATGTTCTGTTTGGAATAATAAGGGTGAGATTGGTACAAACATTTCCTCATCTATCTACAGATGTAATTTGAACTGCATTCTTGGCAACAGACTTCTAGTGGTAGATTGACATTGCACAAAGCCAAGAAGATTGCATCAATATATTCTGAATTCCTAAAAAGCTTGGATTTACTGGAAATAAATAATGGTAAAACTGGGAAAGTTTTTGAATCTTAAACTGAGAGGAACAACTGCCAGACAGCACAGATAATTAGAGGAAGCTGTAATTTGATAAGGCTATTATGTTCTTATTGATGCTCATCAACCTGGATTTAGAAAGCTGAAAGGCTTTTTAAAAATATATTGGAAATAAGTACATAAATAGTTTGGTTTTTTTCTTTAACAGAAAAAAGTAGGAGGATCAGGACGGGAATTTATAATATTGTCCACAATGTGGAGAGAATGAATAGACAACTATTTTAAACTGAATTTTAACAAAAAAATTATTGCAGATTATTTAATAATTATATATTTAAGGAAAGTTAAACAATTTCTTTGAGGTTTCTTAAGAGAACAGATGTCTGTAATGGATTTATTATTTACTTCTGCTGAATGTTATTTATTATTTTAAGGCTGATATGTGTTAATAAATGGGCAGTTTCTAAATTTGATTAATAAAATTGAAAATAAATCTTCTAAATCTTCTGAATAAATAAAGCCTCTCCCAAATATAAGAAGCCAATGCTAGCTAATAATTGCTAAATGATTTTACAATGGTCACTCCTTATGTAATTTTTTAAAAGACTGGAACAGAGCTCAACAGTACATTCATGGTTCTATCATGGAATCTCACATAAGTAGACTGGAGCCAAGAAATCAAAACAGTACTTTTAAAAATGTCTCTCCTTTCCTAAAACTATAATCTTTGGTGATCTCCCTCACCAAAGCTTCTGAGTAGTATTGAAATCCTTAAATTTCAGATGATTATCTTCTTCTGAGCTCATGCAAGAATGTAAAAAAAAATCTGTGAGATTCTGGCCATTTGTTTTTTAAATATATATATATATTTATATATATATATATAACTTTTATTTTTCAAAAATAAATTCTGTAGTTGCCATCTGGGAATGCTGTTTCTTGATGCTTCAGGGGCTGTGCTGACAAATCCTGGATTAGTTCACTATATGTTGGACAGCAATATTAATGGAAATTAACCATAAGCATTCAAATGAGTTTTCACATTCTGAAATAATTGGCTTAATAGAAATTGGCAATTGCTGCTCCATCATCTTCTGCTTGTGACTTTCTCAGCACCATCTGGCTGGCTACAATGGAAATCAGAGCGATTGGTTTAATGGATTTTTGATTTGATCCACAAATCAATTCATACATTCTGTCTCTGAACCCAGTCCAGAGGCAACAGACATTATAGTCAACGGAGATGACTTCCTGAAATGAGAGTTCCTCCCAGAAGTGTGATAATCAAAGAAATGTATTTGATATCTAGGTTAATTCATGGCCTATTACAGGAATGGAAGCAGGACTGATGACGGTTGCTGTAACTATTTATTGCTGCATATTTTATTTTGTGAAAGCTCTGGTATATTGAGACCACATTATATGCTGCATCTCACTTCCATGAAGGCAACAAAGTTTTATTTTAGTGTATTAAAAGAGTGTAGGGACGTGGGATGCTTCTAGATACTATTTTCCTCTGCCTTTTGGGCTGACTGAACCTCAATCCATTATTCAATCCTTTCTGCAAACCAGCTTGGGGCATATCAGCAGACCTGTATTCCTTGTCCCATTTGGAAAGTTCATTTGTGTTTTCTGTCCCTTGTTTTAGAGATATATGGGACCTGTTTTCCAGAGTATCATTCTGTGTTTCTTGGCGTGTGTTTCCCCTTTGGTTTCCATGTGCCCAAGCTTTCGATTTCTTGCTAGCACTTTATTTAGCCTAGCAGGGAGAAGAGCGCTCAAGTGCAATTTTGTTTGCATGTGGTTCTCATGGGGGTTTGTTGCCTTGCAGCATTCAGGATTTGCTGGGATAACACACTTCATGCATTATGCAAAAATGCCACTTTCGCAAGATTTGCAATGATTCACCAAGCTCTACCACGGTGATCTGATTCCATGTGAAGAGGAGCTATTTGAAGCTTCTCTGCATTAATCGTTTCAATAGTCAGTCTTTCCTTGCAACGGCTTTAATAGCAGGCAGTTGGAAAAAAATATCTCGCAATACAGTCAGCGGATGTACAAAAGTATAGGTAAACAAGTGCCTGAGCAGTGTGCCAGCATCTATGTGCGTGTGTGTGAAGAATACTAAGGATGCCATTGTTCCTCTTTCTATGCAGGTAAAGCAACCTAATGGAGTTTGGGGGACAATGCATCCAGCAACTGGCTAGTTTAAAAAAATGAATACGTGGCCAGCAGTCTTTGTGCATAGCTGTCTATAATTTAAAAGCTACAGTCGTACAGGCAATATCATACTGAATGTGCTTGGGATTACAGATAATGAGAACAATGTGGAGAAATCATAGATTAGGTTTAAAGTCTGTTGGGGATTATTTGCAAATGGAAAGGCTGGCAGTTAGAGAACTCCTTATTCACAATGAATATCAACTGGAGCCAAAAAATACAGAGTACTTTAATGCCTTAAAACCTAATTAGATGGCCGACTGATTTCTAAGTAAGTTTGACTGTTTCTCAGCTGCCAGAGTGACTTAATGAGAATCTACTAGTGCGTGTTCTGGGTGAACATAAAGAAAGTTCAATAAGTTAGATCCAGCAGTGAATAATTTTAATGCTGTTTAGTTCTTCCCAAAGTGAATCTGAAGTACCAACAAAACAGCAGGCCAGAAAGAAACACAGAGCAAATTGGAATCTAATGGTTCCCATTTCTGGAGAAGTTGTAACCAAGGAATCTCATTTCATAGAGCCTGATTATTTAAAGGACCATGTATTTTCTGTGGTTTATGTCTGGCCTGCACAAGTAGGAATATTCAGCATGCTCAATGTCCCATGCATTAAGCAGCTCCACCTGATGGGATTTAGCAGGCATGCCTTTTCTGGTACAGTCCCTGCCATCTGGAGCAGCATCCCAGATGCATTTTGTTCCATCTCAGATGCATTTTGCCCCATCTGAGCTCTTTCTCCAAGACTTGGGTTAGAGCGTAGATGATGAGTCTTATATAGTTGAATATTACTTGGAGCACTGGTGCAGTGGTTAGAGTAGAGTATTGCAGGCTAATTCTGTTGACAGGCAGGAGTTTAATTCAGATCAGTTCAAGGTTGACTCACCTTCCATCCTCCCGAGATTGGTAAAATGAGGACCTAAATTGTTGGGGGAAATATGCTGACTTGGTAAACTGCTAACAGAGCATCATAAAGCACTATGGAGCAGTATATACCGGTAAGTGCCATTGCTTTTGCTAAGTGCTATTTAATGGTTATTTTTATTTTGGCACTTGGGTTTTAATGGTATTTTTATGGTTTTTTACTGTAATCTGCTCAGGGTTATTGTACAGTTGGGTGGCCTTACACATTTCTAAATAAATACAATATGAAAACAAAACCAGTATTATCATTGTGATATGAGGTTTCTACTTTTCCTTGGTCATGAGCAATTGGTATGGTGGGAATACCTCTGGCATCAAAGAAAAGACATTTTGGAAAGCGATTTACTAGGAAAATAAAAGTATTCACCAGAGGTACTTCTAAGCTTATGCTTGTGTTCTTAAAGTCAAGAGCTGCTACAGCTTTTCAAGTGACAATATAAGGATGGAAATTAGTTCCAAATGTTTCTTTCCTGAGTGATAGTTCTACTTTTATCAGCACAGCAACTGCTCTGAATGACTTTGATTCTGACCGAGATGTCAACATGCACTTTTTTTAGTTTGCATATTTTTTTTTGGCATTTTTATGCAAACTAAAAAAAAGTGCATGTTGACATCTTGGTCAGAAGTCAAGTCATTCAGAGCAAACCTGAATGAAGTTTAGGCAGTTCTTGAGGACTTGGAATGGGGATTTTATATTCACAATACAAGGTGAAGACAACTCTTCAGATTGGTTAAGATTGCAACTTCCCCTTTTCCCACTCTATGAATTTGAAGAGTTCCAGAACCCATTATTTTAAAAATCATCCTTGACAATGCATTCTTCTCTCTGAGTAGCATAACCATTCACCTATATTCAGTCACTAATGAAACACACCATAACCTTTCTTCCCTTTCAATTTTACACATCTTGGTTAAATGCTGCTTTTATAGTGATCTTCAATAAGCATGTCTAAGTTAGTTTACAAAAAGAGCACAATCCTCCTGCTAACAACCCTGTGAAGAATGCCATCAAAGGCCAAAAGTTGGTTTCTTGTATGTACTGTATGAAATGCAGCATTTCTTCTCTTAAACTATAAAGCTGATCTTCAAGAAGCAAGATATAATTAACCAAAGTGATGCATTAAGTAAGAATATATTTCTCCGAATGGTAACACGGGCAGTTTTTGAGTTCTCTAAAATTATTACTCAGATTAAAAGTTATCCAAAACAATGAAGAGTGGGAGTTGGTAAGAAAATTAGTAGGGGTGGATCCCTCAGTTCTGCATTTTACAGAGAAAGTGCTAGAGGTAAAACAAATTTTACATTGCTGGGGGAAAGTCCTGGGGGAAAGAACTTTTTGTGACCCCAATATGAATCTGTAGCTACATGAAAAACAAATCCAGTAATTACCTGTGTAGATAACAATTCCTATCGCAACCTCTGTATTCCTTATTATGCAACCACGAAGAAGAAGGCTTTCATTGTCAAGTCCAATTCGTGTGCAATCAGGCTGCTCCCTGCAAAGAAGAAAGATGTGCACTGTTTTCTTCATATCTTTTTTCTTGTTCTCTCAGTGCTAAATAATACACTATTAATGTCGTGACCGTGGGTGATTATGTTTTGAGGCTCACTGATGGTATAAAGTACTGCAGGGGATCACTACCATGCTGAGGTTTCAAATCAGTGTTAAAAGGCTGAGAATTTACATTACAGAAAAAATGATTTCTCTGATGTCTTGTGCCCTAGGCTTCTACAGATCACCATGTAATGTTTTGACACAACACATTTTTTAATTTCACACAATACATTCTTTTAATGTAAGTGTTCAGAGATCTCGGAGACTCTTCCTACCTTCTGTTGTACCAAAGTATCAGCAGTGGAAATTCAATACATTGGGTATATTTGCCAGCAGCATTTAAGAAAGGATGTCCTTGCCACTGCAGATAAATCTATGTGCATGCTGAAATGCTTGCAGGCACTTGATTGGATTCTTCATACTTAATGCTCAAAGGTTGTTTTAAAGCAACCATCTGTATTTTGTCTAAAAAAAAAGCCTCAAAAAAAGCTTCAGTTTTTTTTCTCTGACCCATCTTTCAAGCTTCGTTTTGGAAGATTCTGAATGGAATGTTTATCACAAATTCTGCTTCCTTATGGTAGAAACTAAGGCAAGAGAAAGACTTCGGAGGGCTGCACAGAACTTCGCCACATTTCTGATAAATACCACCTGTTGAAACTATAAGAACCCCAACACTCAGAAAAATTGACTTTGCTAGACATTTCTAGCAAACTAATATTAATATTAATATTCAGATTGGAGCAAATGAGGTTTTAACAGCAAGAAGGAATGCCATTTTATTATTATTTTTGTTGCCTCCTTCTCACAGAGGAGAGGGGGGTGATGTCATACAAGTGGGTTGGTCTGTTTTCTCTATGGGGGATCCTTTCCTTTCCTTTCCTTTCCTTTCCTTTCCTTTCCTTTTTTCCTTTCCTTTCCTTTCCTCTCCTCTCCTCTCCTCTCCTCTCCCTTCCCTTCCCCTCCTCTCCCCTCCCCTTTCCTTTCCTCTCTTCTCCTCTCCAAATCAGTACCTTATTTCTTTTACTTTACATCAGAAATCGGTAGAAAACTTCTCTACCAGTGTTTGACCATTGCATTTGGATGCTACAAATGACAGTTTGGGAAAGTTTGTGCAAACTACAGATTGCTTCATCTTTTATGCCAATCTTTTTGTTAACTGCTATCTGTATATACTTGCAAAATAATTACGGGAAAGGTTAGGGAATGGGTGTTTTATTTACAGTTCTATGCATTGAATATATGCTTTTAATGTAGGAAATCTCAACTGTAATTTTCCACTAAAAAAGGAACAGATAAAGGATCAGCCTCAGACCTAAAGAAAGCCCCCATCAATAATAACATTCAGTGACACTTGGGCCTTTCCCAATTTTAAAATAGTTGGCTACAATAAAAATGAAGGTAAAGATCCATAGAAACAAAACAATTACAGCCCATCTTCAAGTGATCCTGATACTGGCATGCCATAAGACAGTTTCTAGGAACAGCAATCATGAGACACACTCAGCAGTGTTGATTTACATTTACCATTGTTGGGAATTGACATTTGTTGGCATATTTAAATATTCTGGGCTTGGTAGTACTAGTTTCATATCACACGTGCTGTATAAACCCATTGACTCTTCATGAGTCAGAAGAATTAACTACAGATACTGTAGCTAGCAACAAGAATATGTTCTGGATAACTTGCAGTGCTTAGATGAGGTACTATAGAAGAAGGCTGTATTAGTTCAATTTTAGAATATAAAAACATTCAGTGTACTATTGAATAAATTATCAGTACACTTCCCACTAGTTTATGTATCATGCTGGGAGTTGGATAGATTAACCTGATTGGTGAATATATTTTTGGAAAGCTCATGGGCCCTCTTTAATATTTCACCCAATGTAAACATAAAGAGCAGACTTGGTTGAGTATCCAAGTCTCAGTTATCTTTTCGTGATATGGCTGTCAGGAAACAGCCAGAGAGGCACAGATAAAGGATTGCATCCTTTGGAATGAAAATGATAGACTCCTGAATCTATGGAAGATTAATATGGTTACAGCTCTTCAGATATTTCTCATTATTAAGGGAAATTGAGGATGGAAATGATTGAGGCAAATATTTCATTAATTGTCCCCCACATTTGCATTTTTGGAAAGCCTAAAGAGGACCTAAGAGGATTTTAAGCTGAAGAAAACAGAACTTGCAGAAATATGGTTGACTTGTGTCTATGGTGCATCTCTTTGAAATGAAGTCACAAAATAGTCTTCTGGTGCAATCTCTGAATCCCTAATTCTGACCTAGGATGCATTGCAGAGCTCCTGAGCTCATTCAAATTATTTCTGAACATGTCAGGTCCTCATCCTATAATAATCACAGACATCCATCTAATTCCATACTTAAACAATGACAATTGCTCCTACTTTATAAGGATACTTTGGTAGAGGATAAAAGAAAATTTATTTCTTAAAGTGCTAAAGCCAAACACAAAGTTCTCTGCAGAAGGACATCAGCAGTACTAATAGTCTATTCAGTCTTAATCCTCAGTAAAGAAGAATGAATATAGCAAAATGTTGCTGGACTACATCATACTTGGGAAGAGTACAACAATAGTTATATAAATTGTCCACAATATCTCAAAACATTTTGAGTAGAATACAAACATAAGATAAGATAAGATAACGTTGTTATGGCATCCTTTACAAATTGCAACAATAAAAAATAATAAAATGTGCTGTGAAATCATGACACATACATATTTTATTACTTTCCCCTTTTCTCTACTGGCTCTGATAATAGTGATTGAATGGTAAAAATCAAAACTGCAGTAACTTACATGTAGCCTGTAAATCTATTGAGATCATTGTTAGGTTTTTCACAAACAATAATATTTTGGAACAATTCTGGCTCAAATTCCGTATTCTGTAAACAAACAAACAAAATTAGTGATTTGTAGTAGCAAATGGATATTTTTTAGCTGGTTTATAAGAGCTGTCCCAACATTTCTTCAATGGTTAGAAGTGATAACTGCAGATTAATGTGGCATGAATGAATCTAAAATGTGACCCCATTCAAGTACTTATTGTAATATAACAGTAGCTGAGTGAAGCCAATAAATTAATCCAACCTACCCCAAGTTGGTACAATCTAGATTTATTGGACTCCAATGTCCATAATTACAAAGGCTGAAATCTAACACATCTGGAATGCAACATAATGGAGAAGGTACAACATAGGTAAGGCTAGAAAAGGTTAAATCTGTAGCACTGAAAAAAAGAAACATTTTAAAATACTGTACTTTACGTTTGATGTCTAAATCATGCTGACTTAATTTTTTTGTGTTTAACCGGGACCTGTAATTAACGTGTTTGAGAAATCACTTTATAATTTAAATAATATAATTCTTCCAAAATTAAAAATGTTTCACAAATGGATTTATATATAAATAGATAAAGGGAGACATTCATTATACTGCTTCTGGAATAATATTAATATGGGAACAAGGATATTAAAATACCTATTATTTCTGGCCAATCAGGCTTAAATTTGAAGTAAGACTAACACTTATTATCAAATTTTCATAGCCCACTGAATTTTGCATCCAGAAATGCACATGTATATTAACATTTCCAGTGGGTGAATGAAGCTTTAGTTTTCTCCTGAAGTAAGTGATTTAAAATGTTTAGTTTATTTCACCTAAGTCCCTTCAATGTATTTGAATAAAAACACAATACCATATATGCTTGTATATAGGGGTGGTGTTACTAAGGTTATTTCTATGTGATAAGGTTGGAAGTCACTTTCTATATTTCTTTTTTCTTTATTATATTCTCACTTTTCTTTTTTCTTTCTTTTTTTCTGATTTTTCTTTTCCTTCTCAATTTTTGTCTTTTTCTGTTTCTCTGTTTCTCTCTCTCTCTCTTACTATTGTAAATAAAATAGTTATTTAAAAAAAAAAGATTCCGAAGAAAACTGAGTGAAGAAGGTGCAAGGAAATGTTACATATTGGTAAAAAGTCACTGCTTGCCTGCTGGATTTTTTAAACTGGTGGTCACAACATTCTCTTCAAGGTATATCTCTGGACCATTAATGGCTTGCTTGAAATTAATGACTCTGTCTTGGTTAGGGGGTAAACTTAGAACCTCATTCCCAGGCAGTACACACTGATATAACCAATCAATCGATCTGCACAGCATGGATGGCCATCTGACAGTGCAGTCTGCAAGCTGGCTCATCATTTTGGAGCACAATAAATCACCTGCTTTTTTCACACACCCCTAACTGTACTCTTGTCAAGCATCTGACAGTATACACAAAAATGCTGACAGACTAGGAGTTTCTGTGGAGGCCTGGAGTAGAGCATGCCCCTTCCTGTGCTGACAAAACTTCGAAACCTATGTTTCAAAATAGGTTTTGAGTTTTTATATAAGATTAATGTAACATTTCAACAGTTGATATGTTATAAAGATTATTTTTCCCCTCTCTTCTGCTCTCTTCTACTAACAATTATAACTTGGAATAAGAACTTGAGGCTGTCTCACAAGACCTCCATACCACGTTTCCATAGAAGAGTCCTGAGGAATGTTGAATCCTGCACTTGAAATGGTCTCATCTTTATGCATTTTGCAAACAAAGGCGGACATAAATTATTCCCTGAGTGTTTAGTCTTATGATCTTATTTTGCTGCACTCTGTCAGTTTTAAAAATAAGCGGCTTCAAAAACTGTTCCAAGAAACACTTAAAATGCAGAAGAAAAAGAAGCCCGGGGTGGGTGGGGACGGAGGATTATATTTAATTATTTAATTTTCTAGTCTTGACTGAAAATAATCAATGGTTTCCAATTCTGAAACATACTAAAATGCCTCTCTCCACTTCTGAAGCCTGGGACAATTGCACCCTTCCCTCACTAAAGGAGGTGGTGATCCTGTTCTCTTCTACCCAAAAAAGAGAGGAAAGTTTCTTACCTGATACGAGAAGCCTTTCACAACTTGTCTTTGTTTAAGGTTGGTCTCGCCATCAAGATTTGCTGTCTCCAAGTAACAGATCCTGTTCTGATCAGAGGAGTAGAGCAGCAGAATATCAGCAGGAATGACCTCGTTGCACTGTAGCTGCACAAAGTCCCCCACTTGAACATCTTTCCAGCACACCTCAATGTAGGTGTTTTGGCTCCTGTTACAAGAAGATGCACCATCAGTTAACAATCTGTGATTGCCCTATCAATGTACAGAGCACCTGTTTTCTTTAGGGCACAAGAAAGCATTTTGTTTAAAGACATTTTTTAATGCCAGTGGATTTATGGGGAAAACAGATTCATCCATCCATCCATCCATCCATCCAATTTGTATGGCCATCTATCTCAACAAGTGACTGGGTGGAAAAAGAGTCTTAAAATATATTAAAAAACAATTGCTAAGATAAATACAGAAAGTGAATCATATCAACTTTCACAGCAACCAGATGCTTTGAAAGTTGATATTATATCGTTGACATCTCTACTCAGAGGGATTCCCTTAAGTTCATATATTTAAGTTCAAGTGGATCAATAAATTATCAAGTAGTTTTTAAGGAGAAGGGCAAATCTACAAAAAATGTTTAGTTAATCTATGTTGTCATATAATTGTAAAAGTGGTATTTCAGGTACATCTTTTTCCTTAGGTCAACAGGGTAGTAACATTTTAGAACAGATTACTGCTGATAAAAATATTTTAAAAATCATTTGAGTTATTGCAAAAAATGTTTTGTGTTGTCTTAAGCTGTAGGATGACAGTGTACAAAATTAAATAGCTTTTGTTTTCACAAATGCAGTCAAAACACATTAGCATTATCTAACACTCTTAAGTTATTGTCAACACTGAAAAGTGTTCCCATGTTACTTATTTAGATTTGTTATAGCCGCCCACTTCAGTCTTCTCTTTATATGTATTATAAAATATTTATCTTTAGTTTTTGCAGCAAATATTCCCTTATATGGATTTCTTGTTATCCGCAGACTTTTTTCATGTCACTTTTCCATCACATATATTTTTTCATCCTTCCCACTAGCATAATTCCATGATAATGTGTAACACATTATTTTTCACTCTCTTTCAAATGCCTCCCATATCTTTTTCTTTATGTCCACTGGCCATTTATTCAATTTATTTACTAATGCTTTTTCAACAGAACTCATACATTCTCTTCTTGTACCTATTACTTTTTTTTTTGTTTCTTTCTCTTTTTCTCTCCACCTTCATATAGCTAATGTTTCTAGTTCTCTACCAAATTCTGTTTTTCTAGCTTTGGATTTCCTTTTTTCTGCATTGGTCTACCAGCAGCAAGATTCCTAGCTACATCAAGGACACCATCCAACACTATATCATCTTCACCACTTTATCTTGTTATCTGTCCAGTTTCTTAAAAAAATAAAACATGAAAGTTTGTTCTTGCCTTTGCTGTTGTCATTCAAGTGACCGTCCAATTCCAGTAAATATTGCTGCTGTCTGATAGTGGTGCTTGCTTGTTTTAGTGGGATGTTGGGATGACCCTCTTTACTTGGTTGACTCTACCTGGAGAATATACTGGCATACACTCCCAGTACTTTTTCCTCAGCCCTCTCGGGAACGCTCCATTCTCCCAACCACAATGACTCAGGATAGCAGGACTTAAGGGCTTCATTGTGCTCACATACTTTATTCATTCTCTCCGTCTTTCTTTAGAAACGATCAAATCAGTCATGCTTTTAGAAATATATTTATTCTTTTGACATGCATACGTATGAATCATTTTATACTTAAAACAGGCATTTTTTTTTTTTTAAAGAAGGTAACCATAGATCCCCATTCTCATTCTTTCTTGGGTTTCTGAAAGGCCCAGTCATGCTATTTGCATTCTCATTCTTACCAGCTATTCATGCCACCTAACAGAATAATGTTTTCATCCAGTTAACATTCATTTGGAATGCTGCATTATTTCCCCCAAGATGGTTCTCCAGTTCTTCTATAATCATCATTCACAGGAGTTTAATTGCAACTGTATGGATTCCCATTTTTATATGCAACCTCCAACAATTAATGTAGTTTAGCATTTTCATTCCTAATGAAGCCTGCTCTTGCTCCCATTCACTTATAAATCAATTCCAATTCAATGAAAATCATTCAATCTTTATTTGGGTCTATTACATCCTTCCCTTTCCTTTTAGTTTCACACTGTATACACACAATATTCTTTCCTCTCATTTGTTAATGCGTACACTCTGATGTTCAGCCCTCTTACATTCCAAGTCACGAACTTTTATATGCCATGATCTACATTACATGGACTCATAGTTATTGGCCTTTGCTGGTCATCATGGCCTTGGTTACCTGAGACTTTCACATGATGCTTTTTAACAAGAGAAGGAAAGAGTAATTAGTCATAATCATGCCTGGCCACATACAGCATTTCATGCCAATTCAAAGGACAGTAGTGATTAGTTTTGGTATACTTTGCTGAAGGATGTTTATGCTATCTTATGCAAATTAGGGCACCTGATCAATTGTGGCTTGGAAGTCAGCATGTTATTGCCTGGTGGAGCATTGGTTAGAATGCAGTGTTGCAGGCAAACTCTACCCACAATCTGGAGTTCAGTCCTGATGGGGCTCAACGTAGACTCAGCCTTCTATCCTTCTGAGGTCAGTAAAATGAGGGCCCAGATTGTTGGGGACAATATGCAAATAATGCTAACATTATGAACCACCTAGAGAATGCTGTAAAGCACTATGGGGTAATATATAAGTTCTAAATGCTATAGCTGTGGCCCTGAATCCATCAATTAGGAAATAGATATGGTGTACTGACATATTCTGGATATAATCTTTTGACAGTTTACCAAAAAACCCTGAGCTGATTAATTGAAATTGGCATTTTAAACTCAGTATACCAGGTAGCAAGTAAATACTCCTTAAGATGGCTTTCTACAACTAGGGTAACTAATTAATTGAGGACACGTGAGTATTTATAAGAAAAGAAACACTTGTAGAAAAACGTTTCACTCTTCATGATAGACGAGATAGAAAGAACTGTGTTCATGGATTGTATGGGGCTTTATATATTCAACACCAGCACTTGGAATTGCATTTGGGAGTCCACAAGTAACCAAAGAGGTTAAAAACAAGGTAGGTTCCATGTGGTAGGAAACAATCTGGATGCCACGTTGTTACTATCTGAAATCTCCAAATTCCTTTAAGAGAAGCCCATCTGCTGTGCATGATGGTAATCTAAAACAGTTTTTCCCAAGGCAGAAGTCATTATCATTGGGCTAGTTCTGTGACTTAAAAGGTTCATCCATCTAAGATAACAAAGTATGTTTCATGCCCAGATGTCAAATTGATATTCTGAGAGAAGACTAAATCTAATAACACTCTAAACTCTATATCGACTCCCAAATGAGAAACAGAAGATAATTGAGAAAACATTTGACACTAGTTCCCTGGTCAAAGAAAATATTTATTTACATTTCAATTTCTCCAATTCTTTACTGATTTTAGATACTTTCTGGGCATTTCCTGCAATTCAATAAAATGGATGAAAAGGGGAAATGTAATCTATATAGTAGCTGGCAGAATTTACGAACTTGCAGAATTTGTACACCTTCAGTTACTCTAATAAAGTTTTGGGTTTCTCATGATAAACTGCTTTTGCTTTATATCAAAATACCAAAGACAATTTACATTAAACAGTGGAATGATTACCTTGACATTTTCAGGCCAATAGAGCAAAAGTCTCCAGTGTTGCTTTCTGGAAACAATCTACCATAAAAGAATGGAAGTCTAGCTTCTAGTTCTCCAAATATTTTATTAGAAAAAAAAATGTAATTCTAAAGCCTTCTCCCAGTGCAAATAACAATCCAGGACAACCAGTATATGGTTTAAAAAGATGACCAGATTAAAATGATTTTATAATCTTCATTGAGGAATGCAGCCTTGCCCCTGAGTTCTCATGAATTCAACTTCCTTTATTACCTTCCTTTCTCAGGATCAGTTGTGAACTTACCACAATTGTTCTAGATTGCACAATGCATGAAGCAAAAAACCATATTTTTAGCAACAATGGCTGAGTTCAGAGAGCATATTGTATCTTAAGATCAAATAAAATCATATTATGTTTAGTTTGATGTATATATTTCAACATGAAGCTTCCATAAAACTCTCTACATGCTGTTTTGGTAGTGGTTACCATTACACTACACCAAACAATATTCCTGATTCCCTTTAAAGCCACCAAATTCTAGCAAATTATAACTCAGTTTTGTTGGAAATAGGGATAGATAGTATAGAGAACTACATCATGGTTTTCATTTTACAACTATTTTATTTTAGGGCATGTACTTTTTGTTCCATCTGACTTCTTTAATTCTGCTTCTTGTGTTTTCAAGAAAGTCACAGTGTCTCAAAGCTAGAAATGTTTAATAGGAAATGAAGATGGTGATTGCCTATAGAGCAGGGGTGGGCTGCTGGGGGTTTGCGGGGGTTCAGGCGAACCCTTTGCTAAGACTCTGCAGAGTTCAGTGAACCCCCAAATCCCACTCCTGGCTGGCCCCACCCCTCTCTG
>JANHFL010006676.1:312766-322999 GCA_032468155.1 Oxyrhabdium leporinum | reverse complement strand
GTCCCCAACCCCCCCCCCCCCACACACACTTAACCCTAAACCCCAACTATCTGTTATTCTGTTATCTCCCTTCACAATGTGAAGAACATTCTTACGCCCAAATGTACAACTATATGCAGATTAAAGCCACATAAATGTTGACCTACAGACTATTGACAGCCACAGGCAGAGCTATAGATTATCTCATGGCTTCAACTTCAATTTCCCAAGCAGGTCTTGTCTTGGGATGGTTTTAAATTCCACCAGAGCAAATGTATAGCTGCTTTGTCATGACCCAGTTGCTATGCTGGGCTATTCAAGACTGATCTATAATTTCTCAGGTCAGATTAATTTAATTAAAGCTTCTTCTGAAGGGCACTTAGAATAGCTTCCTGAGGATCTGGACCATCTTGTTACTTAAAGAAGTGTTATTTATAGCTCCCAATGAATCACCAAGCCTCTCCCAACACACTGGAATTAGGCAACGTCTGACACACGTCACAATCTATTATCCAAATAGCCCAAGAAAGGATTGTGAAGTATCTCATGTCTTACTAAATGAGCTACTCTTTAAAATGCTATTGGACTGTCCCTTATTATTCATTTTATAAATCATCACCCATATCTAAATATGGAATTCAATGTTGCTTGTACGATTTCCTGTTGCACAATGGGACTTGGATTCAACCCTTCCCTTCCGTACTGTAGTTTTCCCCATGAGATGTGGAGGTTCTTCTGACTTTCTTTAAACAAATTTTAGAGTGTGTGTATGTGTGTATGGAGGGGAGAGGGGGCGAATTTCCCTTGCACATCCACAGATGATGCCAAAGAGGAGTATTAGATTCCATTCTAATACACTGAACATAACAGAATAACAGAGTTGGAAGGGACCTCCAATCCCGTGCTCAAGCAGGAAGCCCTATACCACGTCAGACAAATGGTTGTCCATTCTCTTCTTAAAAACCTTCAGTGATGGAGCACCTACAAGGTCTGGAGACAACTCATTCTATTGATTAATCGTTCTGTTGGGAACTTTCCCCTTTGACCTAGGTTGGTTCTTTCCTTGATAGGTTTCCATCCATCACTTCTTCTACTGCCTTCAGGTGCTTTGGAAAATAGATTGATCCCCTCTTCCTTGTGGCAGCCCCTCAAATATTGGAACACTGCTATCATGTCACTCTAGTTCTTCTTTTCATTAAACTACACGTACCCAATTCCTGCAACCGTTCTTCATATGTTCTAGCCTCCAGTCCCCTAATCATCTCTGTTGCTCTTCTCTGCACTCTTTCTAATATACAGTATTTATACACTGTATAAATCATTCCCACTTTTAATTTAGATTTCATTGAATATCAGATGTCAATCAGGTCTATAATAGAGATACTTTGAATAGGTCAAAATCTAGCTTAAATCTTCCAAGGATTTGGCATTGTCATTTAAAATCTCATAACTTTTTGGTCATTTTAAAATAAAGAAACAATATTATTTTATTGTAATTTTGGTGCTATGTAGGAAAATCATAAACACCAGTGTTTCTGTATCTTGGCATGCTGACTGAGGAATACTGGGAGTTGAAGTCCACATGTCTTAAACTGATCAAGGTTGTGAAACACTGTATTGCTGTGTTGCTTGTTCCTGACTTACATAATGGAAAACTTTTGATGACAATCTAAAGGAGAAGTTTGAAATCTGCAACAATACCTGATTCTTACCTCTCTAAAGGCATTATGTGCTTTTTTTGTATGATTCTTTTTTTTTTGAATACTTTTCTTCCATTTACTGAAAGCAGATATAAAAATAACCATCATTGTGGTTTTCTTTTGGTGATAGTGGTGCATTTTCATACCTGTGAAATTGTTCAAAGAGATTTTGGGGTAAAAAGGTCAGCAAAGTATATTTTGTGGTTCGTATCCCATTTTTGCAATATGTCTTCAGGACTCTTTCCAACTCCTTTTGAAATCTAGCATTACTAGGAAAGACAACCCTCCATCTGTCCCAGTTGTGCTTCTGGGTCTGCCTTGGTTTGTCAGAGGATAAGAGGGGTGTTGATTCCAGCTGTGAACTTTCTTCTTTTGGCCATTGCCGATGGTACGTAATTGAGTCAACTGGTAAAGTCATGGTCACCGATAGGGGATGTCTGAAACACAAATGCAGAACAGGAGCTGAAAAACCATTCTAGCCTGGAAGTGAATGCACCTCTTATTAGTGTCTGAGTCCACATGTTACCTGCTGCATGAAAGGCTACCCAGTACAAGGAAAATGCTTCCCAAGAAACAAAAGAGGAACACGTGGTTAACCATTGGCAGGAAATGATGAAATGCACACAGAATTACTTGTAACCTTCATAACCAAATGATTTATAGAGCAAACAAACACAGTGAACTGTGTCATAGCAGATGCTGACATTGGACAACCTAAGGGGAAATCCCATCCGGCTTGCTGTGTGCAATGAACATGTAGAGAAGCTTCTGTCTGACGGAAGCTCTGCTCTCTTTGCTCTCCTTGTTGTTGGAAGAAAGGAGCCAGGATTGGTGGCAGGGCAGAGAATATGGGAAAAAGCAAAAACAGGGAAAAATATAGTCTGATATTCATCTTTGTCCTTATTGTTAGAAAAGCCCTTTGTGATAAGAAAGGGTTAAACTGTTGCTTATAAGATCATTTCCCCAGAGGGGAAAAATTAAAAGCAAGGATAATTACAGCTTACGACACACCTGGGTCTTGTAAGCAGTAGATACATCTCATAGTCACACAGAGTGTGCTCACCTACTATTTTAAATCCAATCCACTCCTGAATAGTCTCTCAGTATTTCAGTTTCAACTCTCTACAACAGGTGAAAACATAGGCAGTTAATTGTTTAAACCTCCAGCCAAAGCCCTAATGATAGCACAGCGGCTTTCTTATTAATTTTTAAACCCTGATGCAATCAGGACATATTGTAGACATTTAGAATTTGGAAGCCTGGAAACATAATCTCTGAGTTGTGGCATAACAACATTTTACCACTAAAGCAGGGCTGTCAAACTCCTGGCCTGCGGGCCAGATGCGTCATGTGCTGGCCACACCCCCGCTCAGTTTAGTGAAGGGGAAAAAAAGTCCTGATACATCATGTGACACCACTGTGACGACGTGAGTTTGACACCTCTGCACTAAAGACAGCATTTTAGGTGGCCTCTGATTCTTTCAGTTTTCTACAAAATGTATCTCAGTTGAAGTTGACACTGTCCTGGAAACCTATAGTTTGTATTATTGTTTATATTTTCTTTGTATTTTTGTTCAAAGACTAGCTGTTTCTCTCATCCCCTGTCTCTATTTTGCTAGTGTAAGAACTGAGTCTTGGATACAAAAGGACTGACAAGGATTGCTATGAGTTGGACAGGTTTTTTTCACCTCTTGAAATGTGCTTCGTCTTCTTGATTAAAAAGCATTCGAAAAAGTAAATTCAGACAACACACAATTTAAAATATAGTGTGCATTTAACACCAGGATAAAGAGAACAAAATGAAATGTAGATGTCTGAAACTTTTAAAATATTAACCAGAAGGATGATAAAATCAATTAAATCCAGAAGAGCCAGTCTGGTGCAATGGTCAAGGCACCAGGCTAGAAACAGAGAATCTGTGAGGGAATCTAGTCTTGTCTTAGGCACAAAGCCAGCTGGGAATCTTGAACCAGTTGCATACTTTCAGCCCCACGAAGGAGGCAATGGCAACTGCTTTCGAAAACCTTTACCAATCTGATTTCAGGGTTTGTCCAGGCAGTTGTCAGTAGTCAACAATGAGTTGAAGGCAACCCTTCTTCCTGGAAAGTTTTCAGTGTTGCTTTAAAAAAAACCTGGGAACCGACACTAGAAGAATTTCTTGAGTTAAGAATTCTACAAATGTTACAGAGGCCACTGAAAAGCCTTCTTTCTTATATATACAAAATTGATTTTACTGGGAATGTGTAGAGAAGCCCGTATGGTGGGTTGTTTGGTTTTTTTTTAACGTATGTGGGAGATTCCTGCAAGAGTAGCTAGCCTTTTAGTTACCAAGATGCAGAAGAGGGGAGATCGGAACAATTCCTTTTAATTTGAACTTGCCGATTCTGATTTTTCTATCCCAGGTAACAGACATTGCCTGATTTTAGAAGACGGTGTCAATTTTTCATTGTCTTTTCTTCAAGATAAATGTATCCAATTCCTTTGTGTCACTTGGTCTCCTAATGGCTTATCATCTTTGTCAATCTTATACCACATTTTTTTTGAGTACAGAATCCTTAAATGATGGTTGAAAGAGTAGTTCAGGTGACAGTTGAATAAAGCAAGTAAAGGGATACTATTGCTACTTGCAATCTGAATAGAATATTTTTCCTGCCAGAACCTAGATGCTTCAATCCTTAATAGCGGCCTATAACCAAGTAAATTGGAGTCATGCATAAACTCTCATTAATCAGACTTAATACCAAGTAAAAGCAAATTACAGAATATTGGGAATTAAATTAGATATACTCCAGCCAACAGAATAACTGATTTGGAAGGGACCTTGGAGGTCTTCTAGTCCAACCCCTTGCTTAGGCAGGAAACTATACTATTTCAGACAAATGGTTTTCCAATATCTTCTTAAAAACTTCCGGTGTTGAAGCACCCAAAACTTCATTTATTAGTGAGTACATTAAGGTGTGGGTCTCTGTGAGTTATTCATCCCTTTTCTCATAAAGTCCCTAATAGATGGGACAGACTTAAGAGAAAAGGCTAAAATGCCCGTTGGTTTTTCATGTCTTAGGTTTTGAAAAACTCTTTTTTTTTCTAAACTCAGAACTTCTTTATGCTAGAATTGTGTTTTGCCCATTTTTGCAACTTTTATTTATTTATAAAACACAATGCTGTCTTGACATAACCAGAAAGACTCTTGGCAGCTTACAGAGAATGTAATTGTCATCCCATTTCTAACTCATAGTTTGCTTATGATCTGTGAAGACACTTAGTGGCTTTTTATATATACAGCCGTGAAGTCAGGAATCCACTAATCCTATAATTGTGCATCTGCTTTTCCTACCTAAATGCAGAATCCCAGCTGTTTAGGATGGAATTAATTTTGTTAATTGGAAGCTACAAACAAATTTTAAAAAAAGATGGCTATCACTTTTATGCTACGGTTCTGAGCATTTGCAGCTTCTTAGTCATTTTGTACAAAACAATTTGTTTTTTTTAAAAAATGCAATAACAGATTAAAGTTGAAATGAGAAAAATGGTTTTCTCCTGTTGCATCTCCTAAGTATTTAATATTTAGAGGCATGCTGATTCAAAATATTAAGATTCATTTTAATAGTCAGAAAAGTCAATTGATATTTTTGATGGTATCAAGATCAGAGATAACTAGAAATTGCTTCTCAAAATAAATTCCTGCATAAAATTGACTCTTGGTTTCATCCATCAGGCAATTCTGCTTTTGCACTGTTTTAAAATTCTTGTTTGCTTCTATTTCTTCTTCCATGCCTTGGTGAATAATCAAAATGTAATGATGAAAGCTGAAAAAAAAATTCTTATTATAAAATTTCTTCCTCTAAGAAAGATGAGTGAACATTTAGATGACTTTTTTTTCACTTGGAAAGGTGTAATAAGTAAGTCTGTTAGTAGCATTGGGAACAGCTGCTTAAATCAAAGTCTGCTAGAGCATTTAATGATATATTAAGTATTAAGTAGATGGTGTCCAAGGGAACACAATTTAAGTATATTTTAGAGTTACCATATTTGATACTTCTAAAAAGATATATTCTGGAGAGGTATTTAAACTAAAAATCTATTTGTATTTTGTGCTGGGCAAAATGCTGGGCAAAATTTGTTTATTTACTGAATTTAGGCTTCTTTCTTTCAGTTAAATATAGGGAAGCAGCTATCTGCATGTGAAAGTCAATGTGGGAGAGGACCTTGTAGCCAAAATTCAGCCAGTTGGAGGGAATACTTGAATTAACATGCTCTATCATGATAAATGCTTGATCATCAAAGCCACACCATCTCTATCTTAGCTTATGTCAAGATTGACAAATGCCACACAAAGTTCATAAGGAAAGAATCTGTTCCCAAACAAACTTGCAGAAAGAATCAGCGATTGATGCACAGCACACATTTTGAATAACTCTGGTAGGCAAAAGATTTGATACTGAGATTATTTTTATTTTTTATTTTTATTTTTTATAAAAATAAGTAAGAGCTGTGGTGGTGCAGTGGTTAGAATGCAGTACTTCAGGCTAACTCTGCCGACTGCCAGGAATTCAATTCTGACTGGCTGAAGGTTGACTCAGCCTTCCATCCTTCTGAGGATGGTAAAACGAGGATCCATCTTGTTGGGGGCAATATGCTGATTTTGCAATATGGGGCGCTATATAAGACTAAGTGCTATTTCTATTATTTATTTGTATGCCACCATCATTATTTTTACAAATAGCTCAAGGTGGTGAACCTATCTAACACACCTTCTTTCTCCTATTTTTCCCACAACAACAACCCTGTGTGGTTGGTTGGGTTGAGAAAGAAAGCGACTGGCTCATACTCACCCAGCTGGCTTTCCTGGCTAAAGCAGCACTTGAACTCACAATCTCCTTCTTTCTAACCTGGTGCCTTAAGCACTAGACCATTTGTTACTACTTTCATGCATACAGTATTTGAATTGAAGAGTGCTGTGAATTTATTGATACCAGTCTCTTGCTTTCTTATAGCAAGACCTGATGGCTGTTGTAGTTTCCTGGCATTATCATGATGTTTCTTACCATAGCTGAGGGGACTTCAGGCTTTATAAGTTACTATTTTACATTTTTGTGTTTCTTTTTCCCTTCCACCTTAGGGAATACAAGCAAAATCCACATGGTGGGTTTATTTCAAGTATGGAAATGCTCTAAGTGGCTTTACAAAGAGATTCAAAGTATAAAATGTTTCAGAAATCACTCAATCTTTTTTTGAAATGTTTCTGTGAAATTAAAATATGAACCATCAAGCACAGGCAGACACAAAGAAAAAAACAACATAGCAAGGTACAAGCAGTCCTTGATTTACAACAATTTGTTCAATAAATGTTCAAAGTCATGATTGTGCTGAAAAATGTGACTTATGATGTATGACCATCATAGTGTCCTGCAGCTACTTGATCCAAACTCTGGTGCTTGGCAACCAGCAGGTATTTCCAATGGTTGCAGCATCCAGGGGTCACATGATTCCCAGAGGACTTCCAACAAGCAATGTCAATGGGGGAAACTGGATTCACTTAATGAAGATGTGATTTGCTTAATGACTGAAGTGATTCACTTAATGACCACAGCAAAAAAGTGGTAAAATCGAGCACTGAATTTCACTCAGAATTGCTAAATAATGCACTTTTCTTTGCATTCTCACGATAAAAATGTAGAATCACTCTTCTCACTAGTGGCAAAGCATGAGGGCAAGAAAGGGAAGATTTAGCTGCTTCATTATTTCCCCCCCCCTTTTTTTTTTGAAGGCTGTCACTCTGAGAAGCAAGTAATGTTCTGAGGAGTATGCATGGACATACCCAAAGAAAGAAGACAAGACAGAGCATTTAAAATGAATGTTTATATAATTATAACAAGATACAATTTTAAAACAGTTCTTTGGCCTCCTTTATTTTTGTTCCATTTATTTGTATGCCATTCCTGATTTGGGTTTAGGCATAAAATAAAATAATTCTTTTGCACCAGTTAGCTCTCACTCTATTATTTGGGGCTGAGATATCTACTGTGGTAGTAGCAATAGTAGTAATTTCCACCCCCACCCCACCTCCTGAAGATTAGATTATATCTTGGTTTGATCCTTTTTGAAGGAAAATCTATTTTTAATAAACCTGTGTTTGTGGAATGAAATCAAATCTCTCTTCCATAAACTATTTTGGTAATAATTCAATCAACTTCCATTTGATAAACCAGTGTTTGTAAAATGAAATCAGTCTCACTTTGATAAATCAACATCTACTGAATTAAACGAAATCTGATCTTTCTTCCATAAATCACTTTTATTCAATTTTTTTTTAGTAAATAAATGAATCGATTTCTCTTTTAACCAGTTTGTTCAAGTCATTATCGCAATTCTAATGAACATCAAAATCCAGAAACTGCAGTGTGCTGCCTCCATTCTTTCTGACTCCTATGATATGTGTCCTCCTTTTACTGCCAGAAGAATGTTCCATCCATCTTATCCAAAATATCACCAAATTTCTGGCATTGATTTATTTTCTTTAAAGTTGGGAGGCAGGTACAGTTTCCACCAATGCACTAATTGTATTATTATAGGAATCAGAAACATTTGGCAGTGCATTGCATTTCCCCACTGCAATTTTTTATTCAAAATGTCTGAGCTTTAGTTTAATTTAGATGTTTTCAGAGACCTATCTGGTTTTACTTCATGTGGTGTACTGAATTATTTGTTCTTGTGGTCTGAGGCATTTTCAACATTTTCCCCCAGTGTTACAAATCAAACATTTTTCTGAGTTTATCCTTTCTGATAATTAGTTTTCTTAGCCAGACAGGATGTTATAACTGAGAAAATCATAGCTTTAACAATGTCAGTATGATGTTTCTGTACTTTAATAGCCTTTAAATGTTTGAGTTCTAAGATTGAAACATTCTAATTAGCTGGATTGACCATGTTGAACTGGCCAATAATCAGCTAAGTTGCTGGTTTCTTAACTTAATACAAATTAATCAGCTAGAAATTTGGAATATGGTCTCTAAGGTACAAAATCAATTTCAATTACATAATTTTGTTAAGAGCCTCAACTAACCTTGTTCCAAATTTGTTTTCAGCAAATTTTATTTTGCCAAAAGTACTCCAAAGTATTCATTAGAAGGCATATTTTACACATAGCTATTACTACAGGTTTTTCAACAAATATAATACAAAGACAAAGAAATTCTGGTCTTAGATCATAACACAGTTATGTAAGGTAGAGAAGGAAATTGAAATTAGGTGGCGCCATGCCAGGCATTTTTAGATGAATTAGGAATTTATCCTGGGAATACTAATATTAACAAATATTAAAATGAGGATATATACAAATATAAAACAAATATAAAACAAATATCAAAATGAGGATATGGAAGGGTGAATTCAGATTGAATACTGGTGGAAAAATAAAAGGATTTACAGTGGGATTAATGAAAATAATTAATCTTATGTGGACACCAAGGATGAAAATCAGGAGTGGGCTGCTATGGGTTTGCCCTGGTTCAGGTGAACCAGTATCTAATTTTATAGCCAGTCCGGTGAACTGATAAATCCCACCCTTGTCTGGTCCTGCCCACCCAGCCCACCCCCATCCAGGAGTCATTTTGAGTCACATGACTCATTTTGGATCCCAAGTAAGTGCAGGGCCCACATGGAGGCTTGGGGAGGGTGAAAAAACGGGCCCCTGGAGGCTTCAGAAGCTCAGAAATGGGGCCGTTTCTGGCCTCCAGAGGGCCTCCGGAGTCCAGGGAGGCTGTTTTTGCCCTCCTGGAGGCTCAAGGAAAGCCTCTGGACCCTGGGGAGTATGAAAACACCTCCCCTGCTGTGGTGCAGGAGGCCGACTAGGCCACACCCACCATGGCCACGCCCACCCAGTAACCGGGCAGAGAACTGGCCACTAAAATTTTTGAAGCCCACCCCTGATGAAAATCTTCTTGTAATAGATTTACATATTTATATCCTGTTTTAGTTGACTTGTATACTTATAGAACATTTAAACTGGGATTTTTGGTGAACTAGTTTTATACCCTACAGCAGTGCTCTGGATTTCTTTTTTATGAAGCTCTTCCTATCTATGTCAGTGTCAAACCCTGTGAACATCTTCATGCCAAAACCCTCTCAAATTGAGGAACACTTCATTTGATTCTATCCACAGAATTCTTTATCTGATTCCATTCAGGTGATATATCAAGCAGAAATCATAAAAGTGTTAGAATTCCCACCTAAAATGCTAGCAGGTTGCAATGGTAGCATATAATTATTCTTCCTTGCCCAGAGATGTGATATCCTTTACGTTGCATCATCACAACAGAACCACCCCAGTTGCCCGTGTTTAGGTAATGTCATCATCTCTCTATGTGAAGCCCTCCAACTTTTTAAGACTATGGTTATAAATAAGTGATGCATTTACCTCACAAAATGACCACTATAAATATGCCCATTCACATAACAACTGCTGAGGAGGATCCAGTTAAAATAATATATATATATATATTACCCATATATGGGAGGAAGATCAACACTTCCTTTTTGCCTTTAAGCTCATCTC
>JANHFL010006676.1:293094-305139 GCA_032468155.1 Oxyrhabdium leporinum | reverse complement strand
GCTTTGGAGACAAGCAACTGAAGTCAAGCTTGCAGGGAGGAGAGGTTTAACCTCTCCCCTCCTTCTCCCAGCAATCTTGACTTCAGTTGCTTGTCTCCAAAGCATGAATCCATTGCTATTTCTTAATTCTTTGACTTGCCACTTGGCATTTTTGCAAAAATCAAGTGCTCTGCTTCGTCTTATCTTCACTTGGCTGGTGCGAAATCTTGTTTCATTAACCTAGTCATGTATTTCTCCAAAAGATGATTATATTTGCAAAGCTTGAAGCCTCAGCTGCTGGCACAAAATCCTGTAATCTCACTCCTTTATCCAGGACCTGAATCAGGTCAGAGCTAGAAGTCTGCTGGCTCTAGTTTCTGTTACATTTTCTTGTTCTTAGCAGTACCTATGGGAAAGGCAGGAGTTAAAAGCTGCTAGTGGAAGAGCAACAGAAGGAAGATAGAGCTTCTGGTCAGATGTTGTCAAAGGCAGAACCTCCTGGCTAACCTTGTCAACCAAAAGAGCCTTAGCAACAACACATGTCAGTGAAGTTAGGCCATATGTTGTTATACAGTTGTTTTGGCAGCTGACACAGTTCCAATTACAATGCATCCCCATGGAGAAATGATTCTGCTAATGATTAATGTCTCTTGATCTCCTAAGCTCTTTCAACAACAATGCTAATGTTTGATAAAGAGCACAGCGCTCGGCTTTCAGAGTTTCTCCAGGTATGCGTTGACCCCCAAAGTGAGGTCAGATGAGATGTCCTGTCAGTAAGAACAAAGAAGGGTGAGAGAAGGAGGGAGAAAATAGGTGTGAAAATAGAAATGCAAACTTGATATTACAAAGCATTTTTTTGGATAGGCAAGTAGGCAAGCAGCAAAGACACTAAGACCGTTCTGCTGAACTGTCTGAATCAATTATTCAAGTCACACTCTTTGTCACTTCGCTGGCAGAAAACTGTTCCCTCCGGGCCCCTGGTAAACGATTACCTGCTAGAGAAAACTATTTTCCAAATCTTCAGTACTCTCTACTTGCATCTTTCCATGGCATCTCTGCTTTAAATGCATTATTTATGACTGAGCTTTGTGAGAGAGGTATTAAGGGAAGTTGTGTAAAATGTGCAAAACCTGGCTTGAATTAAGAGTAGAGAGCAAGCATCTGTCATGTAATTTTTAGATTTTGACTATATAAGTACCCTTCCCACTTTATAAATCCTAGCATGATATTTTAGATTTTTCTTGCTTCTTTATATAATTAAATCTCACCATGGAAAGAAAGTACAGTAACTGTTCATTTGCCGAAATGTTCCATAGCTATCCTTCCCTGAGCTGACAAGAATATCAAAGCCAATGAGGTAGGACAGTCATTTTCACTGTTTTGTAGATTTCCAAAGTTAAGATACCACCTACCAGAAAGCAATAACTTTTATTCAAATAGACTTTTCTTGCTAAGCAAAGAACCATAACCTTAGGAAGGAGATAAATTTATGTTAAAAAAGTAAAAGAAAAATGATGGAAGAATTCCAATGACATTCAATATAAGATTGGTTAGTAATATCATATAAAAATAGTAAATGGCTGAACTAGGATGGAGGGACACTTTCTTCATTGACAATTCCTGACCAGTTTCTTGATGGATAGGGGTAGGACAGGGATCCCCAACCTCTGGTCCATGGTCCAGATCTGAGCTGCGGCCCATTGGGAACCGGGCCATGCAAATGGTAAGCAAGCTCCATTTGTATGAAACCATCCCCTCTCCCCTCACCCCCTCGGCTGCCGGTCTGCAGAGCTGAAAATGTTGGGGACCACCAGGGTAGGAAATTCAGCATTGTAAAGTTTCTCACTGCTTAGTAATACTTTCAGCAGCATCAGTAACTAATGTGGCTCATGAATTTTCTTTCCTCCTACTTTTCCAGCAATGGTGATAGAAAGTAGCAGTACTTTCTTGTTTATTGAGTGTAATGAAGTAAAGTATTGCACTTCTGTGTACTTTTTCTCCTGTACTACTAAGGACGTGTTAGTATGTGAGGGTTTAATCAGAGTGAATGCATATCTGCTGCCTCCGGGTATGTTGTGCTCACCGATAAGCATAGGTCCCAGGTGCTGTGCTCATTGGAAAGCCTAGATCAGCCTGCAGATATGTTGGTTACAAGGCCAGAATGGAGGGAGAGGAAGTGCTTAGCATGGAGTGATTGACAGAATTCTGAGCTGCTGTCCAATTTTTTTTTTCCATACTGAGATTCAGGAGGAAAATATTTTTGTTTTGTTTTTTTTCCTCTTTCTGTATATCCCCAATCAAATATAGCCCATTTTTTGGGGATGTTATCGTTCTTTTGCTGATTTCTCCCACTACATTAAAGTTGATCCAATTCTGTTCAGTGTTCAGATAGTTATCCTGCAGATAGATAGACTGCTAGATGGACAGAGTTCTGAGTCCTTTTACATAATTTCCAACCCTTCCAACTCTGCAGAATAGCAGCTGGGGATTACTATTGCTGTCCATTCATCACTGTATGGGTTAGGGAACAATTACTCTTTGTGGTGATTAATGCCTAAGTGAGGATAGCTATTGTGGTTTTGCCAGGCTATATCTTCTGATCCCAGAATACTACTCTGAGGACAAAATCCATGGCTGCTTAGCAGTGAAAGAAAGGTACTTTTCAATTGCTTTTTACTGTGCTTCCTTTCATAAACCCAAATGGTTCTGTTATTAAACACTGATTAAAGGGTTGTATGTCAGCTAGCATTTGCTGAAATAAATCTCTCTTAGATGTAGAGTGAAAATTTAAATGAACAAATACAGGTAGTCCTCAAGTAACAACTGTTCATTTAGTGACCATTCAAAATTACAACCGCACTGAAAAAAAGTGACTTATGACCGTTTTTCAAACTTTGGACTTTGGCAGCGTCCCCATGGTTAGATGATCAAAATTCAAACACTTGGCAATAATTATAAGGGTGACAGTATCCTGGAGTCACGTGGTCCCTTTCTGCAACTTTCTGACAAGCAAAGCCAATGGGGAAACCGGCTTCACTGAACAACCAGGTAACTAATTTAACAGCTGCAGTGATTCACTTACAACAATAGCAAGAAAAGTCATAAAATGGGGCAAAACTCACTCAACAAACGTCTCACTTAGCAACATAAGTTTTGGGCTCAGTTGTGGTTGTAAGTCAAGGATTACTTGTACATGGACAACTAACAGAATGGGAACTGAATGGTGAATAGGGCCATTGCAACAGTTCAGAGAACGCAAACCTTTTCCACCCAGTTTGGATGATTCCAAGACTACACATATGCTTAGATAATAAGTAGATTTTATTGCACGTAAAAAATCCTGTCAGTGTTGTGCCAATTTATTTTTATTTTCCTAAATTAGCTCTTCTGTTTCAATAAATCCAGCAAATTAATAATTTCTGGTTTGGTTATAGAGTCCCTAGATGATATAGCTGAATAAAAATAATAATTGCCATTGATTAGTAGATGTTGCAGTAATAACTCTTCATTACTCGCCTGAATTCCAAATACAACGTTTCAGTATTTTTGTTCTTTCAAATGATATTTCCAGCTTTTTCTCCTCATTTCCAATATTTCTGGTTAATACATTAGAAAGAATATTCAAAATCTTCTAATGATGAGATTTAGGTTGACTACCATTAATCCTAAATGACACAACGTAGGTCACAACCTGACCTACAGAAGCATTGAAAGTCATTATCAAAATGTCATGGTGTTTTCAAGTATTCTACTACGTTTGAAACAAAAGAGGGTGCTTGGTGCTTCTGCTTCAGTTTTTCTCAATTTGTATGTATAAAGTATAATCCACGGTTATGATCTTGAAGAGATAATGGGATTCTCAGCACAGGACAAAAAGCAGGATGATTTGGGAGAAAAGTCTAGAAGCCAATCTGAAAATTCATCCAGGATAAATTTTCAGAAGATATTTTCAGGCAGCGGTACTTTGTTTAGCCTAACAGTAAAAATGATAGATATCAAGTTCATTTTAAAATTGCTAGGAACTTTATCTCTTAATTAAAATGTAATTAATTTTACAGCACTGAGCACTGGAAATAATGTGTTATTGTTGTGAATCTCTTTTTGTTCTCAGGTCTATTGTTCTTAAAACTGACCAATTAGTCTTGAAAATAATATGTGTTCCTAATACTCTTCTGCTGCTGCTGCTTCTTGTCATGTTTTGCTTTGCTTCAGCTGATGCTTTTAGTAGGAAGACTCCAATTATTTCTTTGAATTGGTCATTATGACCCTGCCAGCTTGATACAGGTAGAAAACTGCAATTCCAACTTTCCCTTGTTTACTATATTCCACTGCATGTTCATGGAGGGTTACAGTATATATAAATTCTCATTTAATGTTAGATATCGTTGTTTGTTAAACAAGGAAGTGTTTCTTTTCTCCTGTGTTTCTTTTTCTGACTCTTCCCTATAAGATATAATTTAAAATCAATTAACTATTGTCCATTTTACCCATATTGGCTACTGGACTACTGGACAAGTACTATTATTTTTCATTAGCTTCTGCTTAGCTATACTTTGTCTTGATTTAAATGATTTTTAACTTTTAACTGAAACAGAAATTCAAGCATTTGATAAAGTTTCCCACTACGTTCACATTGAAAACATCCTTTACCATTTGTATAAAATAATAATTTTCTATTTTGAATGTAAGAATGATTATTTTATAAACCATTGCTTCTTAGTTTTAGATTGTTAAATTTCTTCTGGTTTTTCATCCTTTTCTTCTATCTAGTGTCCTAAAGTGGTACTCTTCCTCACATAGGTCCTTCTACAGTAGTTATTATATAGGCAAAATGCAACTTATTTCATGTAGTATTACTTTTCTCCCTCATTCACTTATTTGCACTCACAAACATAATGATTAAATTCAACAGTTCTTATCAATGTCATTCAAAAGTAAAAAAAAATAACATTGCATGTGAATTTTACATGTTAATGAATCATTGGAATAGTAGTTCTAAAACAATGAATACTTGAAATTATTTCTACTGAGAGAAATATCTGGGATAAAAATGTAACTTTGCTGTATAAATAGCAAATCAGGGCAACACTTTAAATTCCACACATGATGTTTTGTGAAGGCTGATATGTATTTCTGATGTTTTCAGCTTGCTGTGTCCTTGATCAAACATAATAGAAAGCTCACAAGCTGCTTTTTGGCATTTACCAACATAGCAAAATACATTAATACTGGATAGAAATAATTTGTGCTTTATCACTGATTACAGAATGAAACAGGCATGGCAATATTCCTGTTACCATGACAACAGTGAATGACGGAGCTATGCTGTTCATAGGTTGTCTTGCATACATATACAGTATATACACAGTGTGTGTGTGTGTATAAATGATAAAGGGAGGTATCTTGAAGTTTTTTGAAACAGAACATCTTAGGAGCATCAAATTCAGATATGTTGGATTGCAACCCCCAACTTTTGAAACCAACATTCTTATGAGAAATCTTTGGTACTAGACTTTGTTTTCATTTCATGTCATACATAATGAATGCATGAATAATGATCAGACAAGAACTTATGGACAAACTATACCAGTCAACCCAACACGTGACGAAGCTGTCCTAATTTTGAGAAAAGGAATGCTCTTGGACATTATAAAGTAGAGTGACAGAGATGATGATCTGGCATGCAGTAGAATTTGCTGCCATAGTGTTGTTCTAGTCATCAGGTTAAATAGCTTTAAAGAATTAATGGAGGCTAACATTCTAGGTCTGCATAATTTTGGCTCTATGTTACCTCCAGTATTGGTTAGTGCATGAGTAATCTGTCCTTTGCTTGCGATCAATCAATCAATCAATCAATCAGACTAGAGCAGGAAGGGATCTTGGAGGTCTTCTAGTCCAACACTCTGCTCAAGCAGGAGACCCTATACAATTTCAGACAAGTGGCTGTCCAGTCTCTTCAGTGATGAAACACCCACAACTTCTGAAGGCAAGCTGTTCCACTGGTTAATTGTTATCACTGTTAGGAAGTTTCTCCTTAATTCCAGTTTGCTTCTTTCCTTGATTAGCTTCCATCCATTGTTTGTTGTCTTGCTTTCTGGTGTTTTGGAAAATAACTTGACCTCCTCTTCTTTGTGGCAAACCATCGAATACTGGAATACTGCTATCATGTCTCTAGACCGCCATATTTTCTCATATTCTGTTTATAGGATTTCCATACATGGATAGAGTAGATGCAGAATAGGAAGGCTGTAAGTTTAATTCAGCTTGGCTTTTTTAAGTTCTTATTTCTGCTAAACATCATGCCCAAGTTTGTTTTTGTCCTTCAATAATTTACAAGTATTTGTATCTTATCCAAAATAAGTGATAGTAGGAGACACACTGACAAAATCTTTTCGTCCATCTTATACATCTTTGGAACCAGTTTGCTTTTTCTGTGTTTGCATTTTTTAAAATGAAAATACAAATTATGTGTAACAGATAGTCATGACTGGTGTTGCTAGAACAATGTTTTCTAGAAGATTATCTCAGCAAACAAACACATTAGTGAGTGAGGATGGAAAGTGCAGACAATTGGTATGTGAAACAAATGTACATAGGCATTCTACTTCACAGTATTCAGAATCATCTTTTGTAGAGATAAATCTTTTCTATAGTTTTAGTACTACAAGAAAATGGAACTAAAAGCCAATGCAGCAGTTTTTTTTTAAAAAAAACATGTAATTTACACTTCTAGGTAGCATTGAGAATGCTGATGCAAAAGGAAAGAAAATCTAGGTAAGTAATTAGTATGAATGATGCACATTTGTTTTCAGGGAGACTCACCTGACTAATTCTGAGAACACCATTAATCTATATTAAGCATTTACCTGAATTGCTCTTCACTGATGTTCTATCGCTGGGTGTAGTTTTTATAGACTGTTTTGGTATCAAGTGCTATTTTCTTCCACAAATGAAAATATAATCCTTTTTCAGTTCCTGGGAAAAGGGAACAGTGAAATACATTAAGCTGTTCATCTTATTATATTATCATAAATCCATTTATCAGGGGATTATTTGTAGGGAAAATAGCTGTCAGACCTCAACCAGCAATTAAGAAACATAATAGCTTTCTTATGTTTCCTCTCTCTTTATTTCTTTTATTTCTTCAGTCTTTCTTTTGATTCAGTGGGAAGAAGGAATACCTGATGCTCTAGGCTGAAAATGAAACTTGTTTTCATCATTATTTTTGTTAAGCAACACAAAACGTGACTATGGTTTCAAATGCATGTAGATTCTCACCAACGCCTAATGCTGAACACCTCCACACTCATTATCATAGGTATTTTTATGAAGTAACAGTAGTACAATATTTATAAGGTTCTCTATGGAGATATTCAGTACGTAGGTCTGCAGATGACATTTCAGTACTGTAACAAGCATGAACTGTTGGATAGTCTGTGAGGATTGTCAGATCTTTGTTTCTGCTTTTGATGTCTTTGCATCACACTTCTGTTTCTAAACAAAAACAATGTTTAAAAAGAGTGCTTTGCTTTGCAGCAGCATGCCCGTTTATCCAGTAGGTATTAAGGAGGAGAAGGCTATTGGTAGACTCCAAGAGGGGTGGTTATGTGAGCACCACATTGATATGCTCATCCCATTGAAAGCCTTGAGATGCCCTTCAATAGTTTTAAATGCACAGTCCAAAGAGTCTTTGGGACAAGATTTGGCATGAGTACTTACTGATAGACAGTTCCTACTGCTAGCATATACTTTGTCTTTTTCAAGAGGTTTCTTTTTGGTAGGAAGAAAAATAAGGCAGAAAAAGGAACAGGAAAACACAGAGGGTACAATAAAAGGTGTCTCCCTATGAAGCTTTTTTCACAAACAAGTCTGGAATTCTAATGCCAAAGGCTTTGAGACTTTGGGTTAATCAATTACTAATACTGATTTTTTTTCAAGCTTTGGTTACCCTCCCTGTGGCAGGTGAGTTGTGGACTCTGGGTAGCATACAAAACTGAAAAAAAAAGCTAAAACAGTAAATCAGACAACCCTAAATAATCTGATACATAACAAGATCAACAAAACAAAATAAAAAGGGACCCTTAAACAAAACATAAAGGTCAATCCCTGGGACTACAGTGAGGTTTTCAAAGCTTTTGGGAACCCTGGGAGAGATGGTGCTATCATCATCTCTGGGAGGGGGGGTGATGTTCCAAATGATGGGGGCTGCAAAAGAAAATATGATTCTATAGTTTCTTATGGAACATCAGAAGGGTCCAAAATAAATGTGATCATGAAAAATATTAAATATTTCCAGACATTTATGGTAGACTTTCTCAAACTTATTCTTGTGGATTTGTTTGCTTTTCTCCTCACAAGCCTGTTGGTATTTGTGGTGCTTGGGTTGAGATTTGACAAATGTTATAAAAATGCAATGCACTGATACAATGGTCATCACCAGGGATTAGGGGTAGTCCTTCCTGAGTCTGAGTTTAGCTGAGATTAGACAAACTTTGAATCATATATTCACAGCAGTCTTCTATCAGCCTGAATGCAGTTTCTGAGAGAACAGATGTTTTTATTTTCAGCTCCTCAGTACTTTTCAGACAGTGGTGCACATACATTTTTCATTCTGTGGAACTGATCTTTTTCTTTGGACTAATTATTTCTTCAGTTCAATCTAGGGTTGTGTTTTAGAGCCATTCTGAGGTCTGTAAATTAAATGAGGGTCATTTGGACTGTGGGCGTTGGATGCGATCTTATGTTATACAGAAATTAATGTAGATTGGCAACATTTATTTTGAGAGGCAGCAATATTTAACACTTGATCCAGTAATTGAAAATACATTGATTTGATTATTTCATTGATATAGCAACTTATTAAAATGAATATCATAAATTAAGAACAACTCAAGAATTTATGAGAAAAACATGCTGGATTATACATGGACAATCTAGTCTAGCATCCTAAGTATATTCCTCTGAAATTCCCCAGAGAAGGAGGGGAAGGCTGAAGTTGATATCAGTAGGAATTTCACAGCATGATCACCCTCAAGTGATATTTTCAGTTACATAAACACTGGGAAGCACCATATGACCAGTTTTGTAATAACTTTCCTTCCTGCATATATGCTTGTTTAAAACTCCAGATAGAGGGTTTGAATCCCATAGAATAACATCTGGTTAGCCACGTCTCATGAGTTTCAATAGGACAAAATTGGTGACAAGTCAATGTACCTGAAAATACCACAGAAGATATGCATTAGTTAAAAAATACACCCCCCCCCCTTTCAAGGTGAGGGAGAAGTAATTAAAAACTTTATACATGGGGGTATTACATAATGTAGCATCTGTATCCCTCAGTTTAAGGAAAGAGTTAAAGTCGGGTGGACTGAATGTATCATTCCGACAGAGTTCAAGAACAGAAGGCAAGTTGATTAAGGATAGATTCCATAGTCCAACAGATTCTGTCTCTTTAATAAGCAGAACTACTGCAGCATTTACTCTGGCTTCTTTACAATGGGATTGATGTACTAAAAAGTTTACAGGGAAGGAAATGCAGCCCTGTAACAAGGTTTTTGTGGGAGTTCATTTCTCCCCCCCCTAATGTTTTAATCAACAGGAAAATGAAGTGCTCCAGCACTGTTTTAGCATGAAGAAATGGAGACTGCTGTACTTAAAAACAATAACAATAGCACAGAGACCTAAATTCCAAATGTCATATTTAATACTATAGTTGCAGTGAACTAGCTAAGGAAGCACATTTTCCATATTCATTAAAAAGGTACATAATAATACTCACTTCTACCTGGCACTTTCCTCATATGCCCTCCAGACTACCATCATCTCTAAGAAACTCTTGCAAAATGTATCTAGCAAATACCACCATCCGCACCAGTACTATCATGTTGATAGAACTTAATGGGAATGATGGCCAACTCAGTTCCAAGCTTAGCCTGTCCTTTTTCCAAAGCACAGAATTTCAATGCAGCAGCACATTTCATTGCATGGACTTGATACAGGCCAACCTGAACATTTTGTTGTATCACATCATTTGAATTAAACACAAACACAATCCAGAACACACTTGAACCACAGGACATTTCAGTGGCAAATATGAAATTAACCAATTAATATAGTTAACGTTCAGAGAAGCAACAAAGGTCTCACATTCTGAATTAGTAAAGTAATATCTTTTATAGTCAGGCAGAATAATTGTTGACCTTATGACAGATGAATGTTGTTAAGTGACCACAGAATGACACACAAGTAGCTCATCCCAGGAATATACTTATCTGCTGAGCTAGGTTTCTTTTTAAGACAGAAATGACAGCAAGTAAAATGCATTAAATACTACAAGTTTGCTTGCTGAACAGCGTATTTCCACTTCAGCACAAGAGTTCATGGGCATCATTTTTTCAGATCATTTTTTAATTTAAAAGATATTACTCTACCATATCTTTCGCCTCATGACACTGTCATTGAAACTTGATTTGATTACTTTGCTTTTATTATAAGTGACTCCTTCCATTCTTTATGCCTGCACTAATATTCTTTATGTCCACCGTAGAAGCCCATGCAATTCCTGTGCGTCTGTTTCTGAGAAATGATGTATTTGCTTGAACCAAAGGCATAGCTGTGCTTAGGATCTGAGTTATTGTTTGTGTGGTAACAGTTCAATTGGCTGTGGAAATGTTTTAAGACACTGATTTTACAAAACCCTATTATGATTGTTAGGATTTTGAGATATGGACATTAGGAAATCTGACAGGAAGCCTGGGTTCTCTTGCTTGAGGAGGGGGCGGAACTTGAAGACTTCCAACGTCCTTTCCAGATTCTATTCTATTCTATTCTATTCTATTCTATTCTATTCTATTCTATTCTATTCTATTCTATTCCTTTTGGATGGGGCCAGCAGGGACAGCAACAGAAAAGGAGTCAAAAAAAGTCAAGATGGCAGGCCTGACCACGCAACCAAACTCACTCGCCTTGTGAATGTGTATTGCAGTCATTTCATATATAAGAAAGGGCTGGGCTTTGATCACTAAGCCATCTTGATTAGGTTTATCCGCCCAAAACAGCCTTGAGTACCAAGCAGGCAAAGGATTATGCTTTTAAAATGCTCCTATCGCCTTGGAAGATATTGGCACCAAGCGAGTTGGTAATCATGGCTGTCCTACTTCTGATGCCTTAGTTTTAAGACTCATAAACATCAACAGCTGTCAGAACAAATAGAAAATTGGTTCAGGCCACTGCGGAGAACCAGTTTGCTTTTTCCATTCTGGTCCTTCAGCTTCAGAAATCTGATCTGAGAAAAATGCTAAATCCCTCAATCTTCAGAACATTAAGTGAGCACAAAATATACTTTTTGGCTGGCTAATTTGTCATATTAAGCCATAATAAGCTTTATATTGTTTCGCCATAGTGTGCTGTGTAAACTAGTTTCTGAGGATTTGAAAGTCATGGTTTGTGACTCAGCACTATGAATGTAAACTACGCCATCTGTGCCAGTTGTTGTCAGCTCCTGAATTTGTACCATATTAAAGACATCTTTACTATTTCCAATTCTTCAGTCTATTACTGGCCAGTGTGCAGGTGACTTGCAATAATTTTCATTTCTACTGACTTGAAAGCTCAGAGAGCCGGCAATAAATCAGCCAATCAGTCCTACCAAATCATCTGACCAATGAAAGAGTACAAGAAAAGAAGTCATTGTCAAAGCTTTGCATCAAGGCATTGTCAATTGTGAGGTAACAAAAATCCCGTTTCTCCCCCAATCTATGAAAAAACAAAACAAATTATTAGCATGCCCTGCATCCACACTTCAAGAACATACTGTGTTTGTCTCTTTGCAAAACAATTGTAATTGTTGTTATAAAGATGCAGCTGCAAAGTTAACTTTGTCTCATCTAAGTCAAAGTTAAATGACTTAGGTGATGGAATAGAAGGGGAACTCATCAAATTTGCAGATGACCCTAAGCTGGCAGCAATAGCCAACATCCCAGAAGAGAAGCTCAGGATCCAAAAAGATCTTGACAGACTTGAACAATGGGCCCTATCCAACAACATGAAATTTAATGTGGAGAA
>JANHFL010006676.1:262349-279887 GCA_032468155.1 Oxyrhabdium leporinum | reverse complement strand
CTCTCTCTCTCTCTCTCTCTCTCTCTCTCTCTCTCTCTCTCTCTCTCTCTCTCTCTCTCTCTCTCTCTCTCCCTCTTCATCTCTATCTCTATAATCTCTATCTCTCTGTCTCTCTATCTCTGTCTCCTTGCCCCTTTTTTTTCCTGTGTGGGCTTTAGCTTGTAACAATCTCTTCCTCTCCCTCTCCGTCTCCGTCTCCGTCCCCTCACTCACTCACTCACTCTCTCTCTCACATACACACACACACACTACACCTCTCCTATATATCAGTCTGCTACATGCATACATTTAGTAGTTGCAGGGGATTGTCTCTGGTTATATGAGCTTCTCAGTGAAGGCTAAGGAGGCAATTGTTGCCATCATCAAAGTGAAAATAATGTTCCTTAGATACTTATGCCACAAATACCTCAATGCATCATTTTTGCAATGATGTCATGAGGCACCACTGTGACTTGTTGCAGATGAGTAGATCTCTTTAGTGCATGTGTGCACAGTTCTTTTCCCTTCTAAAAGACATTTGAAATGCCACAGCTTATCTATTACTCAGGCTGGGGATCTTTTATTGCTCCATTATTATTTACTCAATTATCTCTGCCTTCCTAACTGGAGTTTCTCCAGATTGGTTTTCCTGCAAACGTGCACAGAGATTAGATACCATCGATGCTTGGAGATCATCCCTTGGGAATTCTTTTTACAGCTTCTGTTTGCAAAAGACTTTTTCTTATATGCAGAAATTTGTTCCTATTTTTCCCCCCGGCTTGCTTTTATCCTTGCTGTCCATTTCCCTGTCCTCTTGTGGTTAGCAGTAAGTTTTAGCTGAAAAACAACCCTCCCCCCCAAAAAAAAACCAATCTGTAAAGTGAAATGAAAGCAAAGAACCTTATTAAAAATCCATAATTTAAATCACATACTGTTTTATGAAGGCTGCAGCTCTGCCAACAAAATACAATAAAGTTAAAAAAAGAAACAACCGAGGCTGATACATTTCAATGATTTTGAGGAAACAGTGCTCAGCTGCTTGGACACTTTATTTTGTTTCCAATTCCACATGTCTTAATTTGGAGTAATAATCATTATAGGAAACCTATAACTGAACTCACTGTGGGCTCTTTGGGACATTAGGGATAATATACCGGTACTTTCACAAAATGGCTGTCTGAGAGGCTTCTCAGTGATTGCTGTGGTCGGCAGAATCACCCACAGAATTTCTATTTACAAGAAATCAAACTGGTGAAGTTGTCTCACCCAACTAATTTCTGCCACACCACATTTACTTATTTTTTTCTGACCAGGTGGATGTGCTGCAACCACTTATTAATTTTATTTTTTGAGATTTTCTATGAATCCTTCTGGGCCCCAGAGGCATTTTTCTCAATTAAGATCATGCTGGAGGTTCATGCTTTTCTTTTCCAAAAGCAACATTAAAAATAATTAAAATTGAATGGGTAGGGAGTCTTGCAAGCATCTAGGGAGGTGTTTGCAGCCACCATCCTTCTTACATTTGTGTTAACAACTGAAAAACATTTGGAGCTATACCAAATAGGATTCTTCTTCTTTTTAAAACGTAATAGGAAAGGTGATAAGCAAAAATGAAAAGCTGTGCTTTGCACCAGCAGTTTATAATGCTTTAAACATACATGGATCTAATAAAGAGTTTGACGGTATTGGTAAGGCTTTTTTTTTAAATTAAGAATGAATATAGTTCATCCTATTCAGTAGCTGTGATATATTTCTGCTATGGAACAATGGAGGTACAGAGGAAAGACCACCAAAGCCTGAGGCAGTAATTTTTTTTAGCTATCTAGGAGAGCTTATTTTCAGTAGTCCTGACAATTCTTTTTCTGACTTTCCTTCCTGTAGGTTTTTTTTTGTTTTTTTTTCTTTATCCTGCTGGGAAAGCAATGGAAGGAATTTCACAATGGTAATATTCGTTTAATATGATTCTACAGTACAGTGGATGAGATGAGTCACCATTCAGCGGGACTGTTGATGGAGTTCTACAACAGTAGAAAGTCAATTGCAATTCCACTTCTATTGAATGAATGATTGTTTTCCTCCATCAAGGCGCTCAGAGGTTCTTTGTATTGGAAGTAAGGATGATTTGCTCTGCACTTTTGCTTAAGTGTAGTTGGTTTGTGCGGGCTGAATTAATTTTTCCCTCTGTCAGCTGGACTTTAGCGGTTGGAAGGGTACACATATTATGAAGCAAAAATCTTAAAAAAGAAAGATTCACATTTTTATCCCATAAAGCCTTGGGCAGTACTCCCCATTGGAATATGGCCATTATGCTCCATACTGGAAGTAACACTTGGTCTAACCCTCTCCATTTCTAATTTACTGGAACAGAAGGAATAGGATTATACTAATGCCTCTAATTGGGAAAGAAAAACCAAGACAACTTTTCAGTTCATCAGAATGCTCATTAAAATCATGGCAGAAGATCTCCATCCTTCATAATTTTACTCCCAGGAAGGCCTTCCTTTCTAATCAGTCAAGTCATATTATCCATGATTGTGGGGTGAGAAATCTGGCTAGCAATGTAGGAGATGCACATACCCCTCAAACTTTACTGTAATAGTTTGCTAAAAGGCAGACATCATACAGAAAGAAACAAGACGTTATTTTGCTTCATGGGATCCTTCTGTGAGCTGAGTGCCTTTAGCTAGAGATTCTAGGAGCTGATATCAACCTATATGGAAGATTCTATGTTGAAAAATAACAACTAGTTGCCATTGCTAAAGACGAAAAAAAAAACATTGCTGGATCAAGCTGAAGGCCATCATTCTGTGCCACACTTTGAAAGCAGCAGTTGGCAAGAATAGTAAAAAAGGACTTGCTAGCCAACAGGTCTGTTACAATAACAATGTACCTTGGAATGAAGAGCTTTCAGGCCATTATGATATAAGGGCAGGAGAAAGAAATATAGAAGTTGAACTTGGAAACTGCTATATATCAAGCTTCAGAATTTCAGTTAGCTGTTTTTCTCTGCTCATAGGGACTTTTATAATATCTGCCATGAAAATATATTATCAGAGTTACTCCCTTGAATCTATGGCTCTGAGTTCAAGCATCATACAGTGGACAATGTAGGTTTAAGTGTGTTGCAGTCCGAGTTCATGCTCAAATAAACATCTGCAAAAAGGAGCCAGTTAAAATAATCGCTGATTAATCCAGTAAAAGGCTTTTAATAGAAGTTATTAATTAATGTGGCCTATGGCTTCCAGACTATGGAATACCTCCTCCCTCAGGAGTATTTTGGCCTCTATTCTCTCTGCCTATAGAAAATTAGTGATTAAAATCTGCCTCAGTCTTTAGCCATGGCTTTAGAACATAGAACATAGAATAACTGAGTTGGAAGTGATCTTGGAGGTCTTCTAGTCCAACCCCCTGCTCAAGCAGGAGACCCTATACCATTTTAGATAAATGGTTGTCCAGTCTCTTTTTGAAAGCTTCTAATGATGCTTTAAATATCTGAGTAAATACCAATAAATATTAAATATCAGTGAGGATTTAAATATCTACATTTTTTTCTTTGGGTTTTAATTGCTCTGTGTTCATTTTTGGTTGTTTTTTTTGTGGGCTTAAATGGGGTTTGCCCAATATGGACAGGAAGTGAGGATATAAATTGAGATAATAAAATTATCACCAATAGCAACAATAATACTTAAATCCGGAAAAGTACTGACACTTAAAGAGGGTTTGATAACATTTGAGAGTAGGGATAGAAATCTAGAAAGACATGCCATAAGAGAATCATTTATGAAAGAATCTTCATGAAATGTACATACAGTAAAGGTAACAAGAATAATAGTACAAGGTTTACAATAGAAGAGAACAATGCCGAGTTAAGTAACAATATCTTCTGATTTACAGCCTGACTTATCCATGCTTACTGAAGTGAGTTCAACTGTACTGAAAGGAAACATATTCTCATACAAACCTTTTCCAAAAAGGGAGGAAGGAGGGAAGGAAGGAAGGAAAAACAAGTAACAGATTTAAATTAGACATGTATACAGACTATAACATTCAGGTTGGAGGTCTGTTTTCAAATGCTTTACTTCAGCTTCGACTAAATTCATAACAATCTAATGTAATTCAGTAACTGAAGCTGGAACAAGATTCTTAAAGGAAATATTTTCATTTGAATATGGATAAATTAAATAGTTTTACATTTTGGTAATGAAGTGGAATGAGTTTCTGGAGCACATTAGATTGGGGATGTAGTCTAACAGTTTTCAGTGCAGGGTAATGTTGTGGTTCAGAAATTAGACCTAATTTGGGTCAGTCACCGAGACCAGAGGTTTAGTCTTCATGAATAAACAATGAACAAAAATATACATTCAGTTTCACAGCGACTAAGATTGTTGGCCTGAGCAGGTACAAAAATAGCCAGGGAAATGATCGAAGCCTGGAAAATAGTCCCCTTGTCAGTGAACAGGAATACTGATTTACCTCCAGATTATCAGGTACTCAGGAGCCAAGGATTTGGCAGCACAAGGAAACAACAGTCAATGACTTAATGACCGGCCAGCAACACTCTAATCAACAACTAAAAAGCTACACACAACCTGGCACTACATAAATAGCCCAAAGCACACATTCTAGTGAGAAAGAAGTTCCCTGAGAATGGGCTCCAGCACAGTCCGAAAGCTCAGAAGACTAAACATCTGGTCCCAGTGATCGGCCCAGATTGGATCCTGCAACATTATCCTTGGAAAAGGTATATTTGCCTTTATTCATCAGAAATTAGACTTGGATTGGGGAGACCTCGGTTGAAGTCCCCCCTTAGTCTTGAACACTCACAGCATGCTTTCGGGCCAATCACCCTCTTGCAGCTCAACTTCAGAAACTTTTTGTGCAGTTGTGGGAAGGAATGTTACTTACAGTGCCACTTTTAACTCTTGGAGATAAGATGGGACATAAAACTAATGAATAAATATTCTGACTATGTTTCTTTATATGCTGAGGATTTTTAAAAAAAATAAAGCGTTTATTAATTGATTTGCCACATAATTCATAGAACACTCTGTTCTATAAGAAGCAATTATGCTGATGTTGAGACAAAAATAATGGGATATGTATGGAGAATTTTGCCCTAGAACTCAGTGGTAAGACTGACCTTGAAGGTAGAGTAATGATAGGTTAAGAGATTTACTGTGAAAACAGACAATGGAAAAATAAGACTAACTATAGTAAGGAAGTCACAGAAGGGAAAAGGAGATAATGGTTTGTCTATTAGGGACAGGGAATAGAAAAGAGGAGGAACTGAATAGCAGAACAGTCATAAAGTTAAAAAATAAAATATACCACTCACTTCAGAAAAATTGAATAAAGGATCAGAGGAGGAAGCAACCAATCCCTAATTAATGCAAGCAGTGAACTAACTTGGCTAATAGTCTTTATTTCCACACTCCGCTCATAAGGGACGGCAAGAAATTGAAAGAGACATATGGAGTAAATGATTTTTTGTTCATCCCTCACTCCTTTGTGATTGGCTGCTCCTGTTGGTTTGACAGCTCTAAACATTTGGTGAATCACTGCAGTTCCATTTTTCCCTTCATAACCCAGTACTGACCAGAGAAATAATTCTTCTCCCTCCCCCCTTAAAGGAGCATTATCCTCTTTTTTGCCATGCCCCAAAACTTTGATGGAATGAATTGGGAATGGAGCTTTAGGGAAAACAGGACTGAGGCCATTTTGGAAGCCATTTCCTTTCTTGGGATATGGAGTTTAACTGAATCTAATGTATCCTTATTAAATATCTGAGATTGCCTATAATGTGAAGATACGTTGCAGGGGGATACATCAATCAATAAAGATATAATGTGCACAATCTCTTGTACAGCTACGATAAGCCATCCAAGAAATTGCTTACAAATTCCACTTCCTTTTCAAAATGGATATAAAACCCTTTTACACATGAAGTTAGATGTTCCCTGAGGAAGATGAAGTATTTCATTGAGTTTTTCAAAATTCTCTATTATGACATCAAGCCTATTTGACAATAGAGGACAAATTGTTTTTCACATGATAGAAAGTACTATGCCAGCAGTTTGAGAAAGGAGTAAGATTAAACTAGACTGTTTACTGGATTTAGCTATACCAAATACAAATCCTCCAGAAACTTTTAGGTGACATGCTATTTAATACCGTAGAACGAGCACAGCTTTAACATAGAAAGATACTAATGTACAGGCAATTGACTCTCAAGCTCAATATGACACTGGGACATTAAAAGGGCCCACTTTCCATATGTACATGGATCTTTTCAACGCATTTGCACTGAATTCCATTCCTGGTTTTACATTCTAGAAGAGTAGACAGCAACACTTGACTCCCCATCTTTCAGATACTCCCTACAGAAAATGTGCACCAGAGAGATATCATGCTCCATTCCTTAGGCAGGCAGAACATTCATGACAGTGAGCTGTCAGAATAGTGATAGTTCAGCCAAAGACACAGCTTGTAGGAAACAATACGTTGTCTCCCGAGGAAAGCTTCACCCCAAGAGTAGTTCAATGCAACTCTTAAATGATATCAACCCATGAATAAACAACCTTTCAGATGTGAATTATTTTCATAAATATCTGATAAAGTTTTACATATCCCATAACTCCCCTGTAAATAGAAGCAGGGCATGTAAATGTGCATATGATCGATGTCTTTCTTGTGTCATATTCTAACAGAATTCATGACTTATAGTTCCAATTTTTTTTGGCGGGGAAAGAGATGAAACTCAACATGTCAGAGGTAGCTAGATTTATGGCGCAGGCCTAAAGAAATCAGCTCTCCCTCTTTTCTGAATACTTTGCCTTCTTGTGATTTAGTATGGTACTTTTTAATGTATTGGACTAGAGCTGTCACAATCAATGGCCACTGGCTAGCTGGTTAGAGCTGACAGAGAAATGAGGTCCAAAATCATTGGGAAAGTATTAGATTCCTATATCTATTTTACTGAGTTTTGTAGTTATCCAGAGAAAAAGCTGCTGTTTAGCTGGTTTCCTATCAACAACAACAACAAAGGCTCTTTAGAAATTCTGCTGATTCTATAACCAGACACACTCTGTGTGTGACCCCTAAAAAGTTTGAATACAACCTCCTGAAGCCCTCTAACAATTATCATTAAGTTGTAATGTTTAATGTGACCCAAAGAAAAGGATTAAAAACATGACTGGGGACTTAGGGATTAAAAGCATGACATGTAAACTATTTTTAATTAATCTAATTTCATTTAATATTAATTATATATACAAGAAATGCAATCAATTTTAGGGTTTTTTTTTCCTGGCTTCATCTGCTTTTTGGCATGCAGACTCCAAGCAATCGTTCTAAAGCTTCCGGTGCAGCCCTTGCTATTATCCCCAGACCAGAAGGTGGCACTTGAAACATATTGCAAGTTTCTGCAGTATGAAAATAATCCTTTAGTAACCACATCTTAGCCAATCCTTTTGATAAAGTTGTTGCTGTTCTTGTTATTATTATTATTTAGAAAACTTAATGGCTGCCTGTCTTATATGCGATAGTCCTAGGCAACTCACAGCAACATTCCATAAAATCAGAATAAATATAACCCACAAAACTCTGTAACAAATCACATACCCATTAGAGTGACACAACCTCCCACCAGCTTTATATTTACAGGTCCCTCATCTCCCAAGTTGGTGCAGGATAGGCAGGCTGATATGGCCCTAACTTTTTACCTTTCTTTCTCTCATCCTTGCAACAATATTTCTGTTTCCTTACCACCATTTCAATTCTTGTTACAGATTACACGCATGGTACTTAGTACTTGTACCACAGCGGATGTTAATCTGATAAAAGGGGTGAGGGAGTGAAGCTAACAAGTACTGGCAATTTTAGGTCAGTCATCTTCCTCTGCTTGTTGAATAGGTTATCCTCCAATCATTGAGGTTGTTGGTACCTATCTATAGCAAGACTGAGTTGCCTTCACTTGAAGAAGACAATAATTCTTATTTTGCATATGAGATCAGCTATCAAGAAATGAGTCAGTCTGGATTTTAGAATTTATCAGAGAGAGGGGGTCAGAACCTGCAGCAAGAAAGGCAGAAAGGGCAAAATTTCCTTTTGGTATTATTAAAGTTTATTGCAAGACCTCTCTGGCTTTGATACCTATCTTCGATCATCTTCAAGAGGCACAACATACATGTACAGAATGATGGATACCTGGCTTATTAATGATAATCTATGAAAACATTTTGAGAATTGTAGCCAATAAGAGCACTAGAGCACGGCTATAAAAATCTAAAATCTAATCTAATTGCATCAAGAGAGTATCCAATATTAGAAAGTAATAGTGCCATGGTGTTCTGCATTGGGCAGGTACCATTTGACCATTTTGGGTACTTTATTTTTAAAAACTAGAAGAGACCCAGAGAAGAATTACAAAGACAGTCAGGGTATTGAAAATTAAACTGAGTGAGGAAATGAATGAAATGAATATGTTTAGCTTTGAGTAAAGATGACTGTCATTACTTGATGCGTTACATGAAGAAAGCAATCTCTATTGTTTCAGAGTGCAGGACATAAAAACTTGTTATAGTAATGCAGAATCTGAATCAATGTCATAGAAAAAAATGTAATGGTACAACAGTTTACTAGTAGAATCTATTGCTTGAGAAAATGGTGGGTTTTCCTTTGGCGGACTTGTTGAACAGTATCTGTCATGGATACAGCTCGCTCGCTCGCTTCGTTAATTATCAGCCATCAAGTTGTTTTCAACTGCTAGGGACCACATAGATGGATTTCCTCTAAGATGATCTATCCCCAACTTGTTTTTTCATGTCTCCTAACAGTGCACTTATTTCCTCTATAACTGAGTCCACCCACCTTACTGTTGGTTACCCTCTTCTTTTTCCCCCTCTACCGTTCCCAGCATTAGTGTTTTTTCCAGAGAGCTGGGTCTTTGCATAATGTGTCCACAGTAGTCTGAAGCAACTAGATCCATGCATAAAAAGTTTGTTGCAAGAGTTTATAAATATGGAAAGGAATTAACAAGATGATGCAAGGCAGGAGAAGTTATTAGGCTATAACAACAATATGCAACAATATGCAACACTTATGGAATGTAAATGTTTTCCTCCAAAGTGCCAGACATAATAGCGATAAAGCTCCTGAGCACCAAGGCCAGCTCAACATGCCCTAGCAATGGCAGGAGGGAGTGCTGAGAAGTTCATCACCTGTTTGGTTGGCTAACATAACCTGTGACACAAGAAGGGTGGCCAGTATCTATTCTTTAATTATAGCAAACTGTGGGAATTATTCAGAGTCGGTTCCACATTTGATCATGCCAATATGACGTACTTAATAAATAGGATCTTTCAGAAAGCCATGGCCTCAGAGTCTTGAACTGATTGGGAGCATTACTCAGAACCATGACATCTACAGCTAATGGGGTAGAGCAGCTTCATTGGGTAAAATGAAAGTAATTCAGATAGATGGTCGCACAATTGTGCCGAGGGAGGGAGGGAGGAGGGAGGAGGAAGGAGAGAGAGGGAGAGAGAGAAAGAGAAAGAGAGAGAGAGAGAGAGAGAGAGAGAGAGAGAGAGAGAGAGAGAGAGAGAGAGAGAGGCTGCCAATATCCCTCATAATTTCTCCAATAGATTGGCTGAGGAAGAGTCAAGGCACGAGCATCCTAAAAGATGGAGGAGAGGAAAAGCAACTTAGAGATTCAGAAGGAAGGATCAAACAGTTAGAAAGATAGCTATCAGAGACTTTTGCTGAGTCGTTGCCAAGGAATAATTGGTGTACTTCAGCATGTACTGTGTTTCTGAAATGTATCTCTGCCTTAAGGAGATTGCTTTCTTTCTTATGTAGGAGAGAGGACTAACTCTGAACAACTCGTAACATTTTAATGAGGATATGTCCATTCTATTATATGACAACCAACAGCTTTTCTGTCCATGTGATGCCCGCTGTCTACATACTTGTGCTTTCTCATTAAATGGCAAATAATATTTAACTCAATAAAACTGTGGACTTTGCTGAAAGACTGGATTGACTACTTCATTATTGGCTGGTGTTTACAACTTCTAGAATGCAATGGAACTTAGAAATCTTACTTCTTAACAATATAAACTCTTACTACAATTTGTATTCAATTGCTCATGATAATTTGCATTTATAAAATTTATTTTCAAAAGGTTCGTTTTAGGGATTTTTTTGTCTTTAAAAGGCAGATTCAGATATGGGATGGTGCTATTGAGACTTTGGGACCCTTGTTGAAGTCTCAAGAACATGGTGAGGAGTGGTCTAGATGTCTTAGGAGATATACAAGATCATACCTTCTTGTGACTTTAACACAGATCTCAGATTCAGAGACATGCATGTGACATACCATTCATACTCATTGAATAATAAAATTAATAACTTCACTTAATAAATCAATAATTATCTTTAAAAAATTAAAGTGGTTAGCAGTTGTATCGTACGTGACAAAAATAACTTCTTAAGGATGTCTAAACCATAGCTTAATTTAGTGACAGCTTATATAAGTACAGCTTAAAAATAACTAGCAGACACCCTGTGCAAAGGAAGCATTATGTTTGCAATTTCTTGTTAATCAACTCTCTACAAGTGTTGACAGATGCTAATGATCTGAGACAGTGTTTCAGTATGAGATCTTTTCCTTCTGGCTTTTCTACCTCATTCCTTAAGGTGGACAAAATAATAAAACATGGAAAGAGACAGTTGCTCCTTTGATGGATTCCAAGTCACAGATGACTGGAATGGTTATAGCAAATATTCAGATCAGAAAAACAAACATGAACACAAAACAAACCCCCCCCCCCCCCGACTTGCTCAACACAACCTTGGAAGTGTCATACAATCAAATTTTGCTGTAGGGATTTCAGCATGAGTGTCATTTGTTAACTCTTGTGGGTTTTGTGCCTTGACCTATTTTAGGATCCTGGCATGTTGAATCAGAAAGCTCAGTTGCTGTAATTCCCTCATTCCATAATAAGGAGTATTTGGGCAGTCAACACCACAAGTCTGTGCCAATCCTATTCCTAGTGGTTAAAGCACCAGCTACAAACCAGGAGACTTTCAGTTCTAGTCCTGACTTAGTCATGATGTCAACTGGGTGACTTTGGGCCCATCACTCTCTCTCTGAGCCCTAGGAAGAAGGCAAGGGAAAACCAATTCTGAAAAACCTTGCCAAGAAAACCATAGCAGTTGCCACGAGTCAATGCTGATTTGAAGGCACCAATAAATTAATATGCCATACTTTATTTTAAACTGGAAGAGGTAGTTCTTTTGCCTAGTGTCTACAAGAACAAAGTGGTATTTTAGAAAACACTTCTGTCATGCAGCAAGAAGAATCCGGATCTATTTTAACTAGAGGTTTCAAGCTGATTGAAAAAATATATATCTTAAAATGAAACCATTAATTCCCATGCAAATCATACCCATTTGATAACAGCAAAATCTTTTAAAATTGTCAATGAGTAGAAAAGACAATGGATTTATTGATTCACTTATAACATTTCTGACTTACTTTTCATCATTAAAATGATAAATCCAGAATGATGGGGCAACAAAAGAAAAGTAATAAAACTGTTTAAAAGCGCATAAATAATAAAATCATATTAGGTTCTAAAAGCATGCTATAAACAGAAACAACAGGCACATAATAAAAGAAATTGTTCAGCAATTTATAGGAGTAAGCAAAACAACAATCCTAATTAAGAAAGGAAATAATTATTCAGTTGGGATGCCTGTACTAGAAGAAGTATCATTCTTCAGCTTGCTGCTTTATGATATCACCCAGACTAGGTATTGTTTGTTTATTTATATAATGCCTTTATTATTTTTACCAAAAATTCAAGGTGGCGAACATATCCAACATACCTTGTTCCTCTGATTTTCCCCACAACAACAACCTTATGAGGTGGGTTGGGCTGAGAGAGAATGACTGGTCCAAAGTCACCCAGCTGGCTTTCATAGCTAAGGTGGGACTTGAACACACCGTCTCTTGCTTTCTAACCTGGCACCTTAACCACTAGAGCAAACTGGCTCTCTTAATGTTTAAGCCAATGAAGGAAGCTTATCTAAATAGTATGGAGCTGATTTGGTGAAGTCTTTTAGAGCTTCCTATAAAATGTTGAGTTGATTGGACAAGCTAAGTCAAAATTGCTGCTTCTGCTTACTTCATACTTCATAAGGGTTTTAAAATTGTATTTAATTTGTGGATGTGAACTTGGAAGTCATGAATTACTTTATGTATATAACTTTACTATTTCCAGATTTAGTTTAAAGGGTTGGCACATAAATTAATTTGTATCTTTCAATAACAAAGAACCCTTACTTTGTTGGTGGTGTTTTTGGTTATTCATGGTAATATTTGCATCTGAAGAGAAGAATTAGATACAGCATATTAAAACTGAAATCCTATTCTCATTCTTTCTTGGGAGCAGATCAGGTCATACTTCTGGGTGACACATAATGGTAAAATTGCAATTGCTGCATCCAGAAATATACACTTTGAAAGTCATAAGATGAATTACATACATTACAAACTAAGGAATGACACCCAAATCATATTACAGTATTGCTTTAAGAGTGATCCTACTTATGTTTGAGAAGTCTAATTGATCATTTACACTTATAGGTAGCTTTCGACTTACGACCACTATTGAGTGCAAAATTTATGTTGCTAAGCTAAGTGGGTTTTGCCCCATTTTATGACCTTTCTTGCCATGGTGGTTAAGTGAATCACTGCAGTTGTTAAGTTAGTAACAAGGTTGTTAAGTGAACCTGGCTTCCCCATTGACTTTGCTTTTCAGAAGGTTGCAGAAGATGATCACAGAGTCCCAGGACATCATGATCATAATAAAGACATGCCAGTTATCAAGCATCTGAATTTTGATGACATGACCATGGAGATGCTGCAGTTGTTGTAAGTGTGAAAAATAGTCATAAGTCACTTTTTCCAGTGCCATTATAACTTTGAGCAGTCACTAAACAAATGGTTGTAAGTTGAGGACTGACTGTATTTAAATAATATAAAAAGGGGTTGATTCAGTGTAGTTGCAAAAAAATAAGGACAGTAAGTGGTCAACAATAAGGGGACATCTCAAATTGTTTAGAAAAGCTTCCTCTAGATGATGAAATGGGACCCTAACATCAGAGCAACTTTTCAGTTGGTATGTGTATCTAGTGTTGTCTTCCCCAATGGAAGGCCTGGAGAGGTATCATTACAATTGCCATACCCCTCAGCTGACAAGGCTAAGGTTCCTTATTTCCAAGCACTGAACTGAAAAGATTGTGATTCAAAAGCATAAATAAAGTGTCACTTGTAAACTATCAAAGAAAAATCTGTGTATGTAGGAAAGGGAGGGAATGTTTGCCCTTGGAGTTCTCTTTTGCCGGATCTAGCCTGTTCCAAATTTAGATAGACGCACTACTCAACAACAAAGAGAAGAAATTGCATTGAACATGTGCATTTGTGGCGGAAATGAAAGGGCCTATTTAATTTAATGAAATTTTGTAGATGACATTAAGGGTAATTATACTAGAATCTACAGAGAAAACAAAAAATCTGACTTGCTTGATTAGAAACTTAATAGATAGGGTCCTTCATTAATGATCAAGGATCTTACAGTAACCCACATGCATTAATTCAAGACTGAATAGTATCTTAAGGTTAAGACGCAATGTATTCATTAAACGTTTCTTCTGCAGATGTCTTTAATTACATATACCCAAAAGTTCAGATTTTTTCTTCTTCTCCTTACAGACTAAATTTGAGAAAGAGCAGTTAAAGTTTTCTGTCAACAGCAGTATCAAATGCCTTTACGCAGAAATAAAACAGCCTTCACAAATGGAATATTCCAGTGACAAAATTCCACTTCAGAAGGCAAAATTAAAATCCGGCTGTAAGAAATTATATTAAGCATCAGGAAGTCTAATCTTTGCTCACTGAGCAGGAGAAAATTCTAGCCCTTGAAGCACTGGTGTTGGTGATTTGAGAGTGAAGATATATACAAATTAGGCAGATGTTACAGTTAAGCATCCCTGAATCAGCATTCAGCAACATGGCTAACCCTACTTAGCAAGCCTCAGCAACACAACAAATATATTGATGGAAAACCAGCAGGTAAGTGAGATAATCCAGTGGGTTTTTTTTTACTAACATGAATTATCTTCTCCCTACTGGACTCATATGAATGACATCCTTCATGTGAATGATGATCATATGAATGACCTTTTCCCTCCTGGGAAGAACTCATAGTTATGTGAATTGTGCCACAAGTTTGACTCTCAGACAACCAGGCTTTTCTTTCCGAGACCAAAAAAAGCTGCCCTAGAAAAGCTTGGAAAGACAAGGAGCTTGAGGAAATGTGGTTTCAGGGACAAAACAGCACTCTCTTATTTCCTCAGGCAAGGAAATTCCTGAGATATGATGGTGAAATTCTAAGAAGGGAAGAAGCTGAGCAGATTTTCTCAGTTATCCTCTCTCATTGAGGATATGTCTCCAGACGGTTCTGTTGCAGAGAGGAGAAAGTAGAGGTTGTGAGAGATTTTGGCACTAATGAAGTGAGGCAAAGTAGTCATGCGGTCTTGGAAGTAAAATTTAAATTAGTTCAGTCCACATAGATCAGCAGAGCCAAACAGTTTCAATGAGTGGGTGAGAGGATGGCTTTGGAAGAGGACCTTACAATTATGAGACATTTTAAGGAACAACCAAACAGAAAAGGCCAGGCTCCTTTCAAACTAGGAGGCTAGAGGTGTTAAGATCAAAAAGATCAGATTAAAATTGTGTTAAAACTGAGTAGGAATGGGGAAAGCTACAAAATGAGAAAAACGTTCAATTTTGAAAGAAGCATCGCTAGAAGCTGAGGGACATTCTGATAAAGTAAAGAAAAAAAATACAATATGCAACTGCCCAGAATTACTGAGCCATATAGGAAGAGTTAGAATGTTTGATGCTAGCAAAGAACCTTGACTTCTAATATGGAACCCGATGAAGTGGAACCATTATCTTGTGATACGAGCCTGTATGGAAGTATGGAAGCCTTTCCACACTTTTCTGACTAGACACCCTAGTTACACACTCAGAGACCCTGAAATGATGGACTTTGGGAACCTTTTTAATTTTTTGGAGCTTGGGAGGAATTTAGGGGTAGTGTGGGTACCTTAAAGTGTGCATCTTTTTCATTAGTGGCAGAAGGAAGGCAAGTTAGAGAGATATCTATGGAGATTCTCAATCATCCTGGTTACGGTTGTCCCAAAAGTGCTTTTTCAAAAGGCAACTGGGTTTGGTTTTCCTTGAAGATGTTTCACTTCTCATCCAAGAAGCTTCTTCAATTCTGACTGAACTGAACTGAATGAATTTTTAATGCCAGCAAAGAACTTTAACTTTTGGTATGGAACCTACACCGAACTGAAAAAAGCTTCTTGTATGAGAAGCGAAACATCTTCAAGAAAAACAAAGTCCAGTTGCCTTTTGAAAAAGCAACTTTGGGACAGACACAGTGATAGTAATATAATGGTGCTGGATCAGATGACTCCTGTATTTCTCATTTTCCATCTCAGATTTACTAGCCACACGGGGAGAAAGACACCAACTTACAGTATCTAATTATTAAGATATAAGGAGTTGGCCCTGAAAGACTGAATCACATTGTCATTTGTGCAACATTGAAAAGTACAATATTCATGTTGCAAGATTGCATCAGGAATGAAAATGGTGATGGGAGAGAGCAATGAACTTTTCTATATTTTCTGACTCAGGATTGGAGGCATAGAATGTATATCTGTCATTTTCTCTTAGGTTTCCTAGCTGTTTCTCTTTGTTATTGAAAAAAAAATGTTTGTTATTGAAAAAAAAGGATAAAAATGCAAGTAAAATAAAAGGGGAGGGACTGAGTTCTGATTAACTAGAGCACAAGACAATTATATTATTCTTTATTTGTTCAGCAGAATTTAAGGCCAAAGAAAATGAGGGAAGGAAAGGAAAACTTCTTAACAGGCAATCTATTTTTCTTTCTAGCTAGTAAACTGTACCAGTTGAACCTGATATAGCTAAGGGCAAACTAGACCTGAAGTTCCTCATGTGGTTTGATTTTTTATCACTGATCTTTGTTGAACAAATTGCCTGAGTGGGATTACTGTGCTTTGATGGTACTATATTGGAGGTAGGGGTAGGCTCTTAATTTTTGGTCTAGTCATAGCTCCAACTGCAGTTTTGCCCACCCTGCTGACTGATTTCAGTGGGAGAAAGGGTCCCATAATAGCATTTTCCCATTCCAGCTTGCTTCAATGAAATTTTATTGTTTCTCTTAAAAAGTGCCTGGTCTACATTAAAGTGATTTTTTTTTCTTGGAGAGGATCTGGAAATAACAAAACAATTCATGAATATTTCTTTGTTCCTGGAGCAACCAAGTAACTGCTCCATGATTTGTCATATAATCTTACCATAGTCAGTGGCAGCTGGTGCTCACTACAGCTGCTGGAGCAAGAGGCATCTCAATCAAGCAAAACCAAGAGATTAAGCAGCAGGTAGAGCTGAAAACACACAAATATCTCTCCATCCTCCTTTGTTGACACATTCCAGGGATGCTTCATTAAAATGGATTACAATTACATAGCCCATAATTAAATAAAAGATTAGAATGATTAATAGAATGATTAAAATAAATGTAGATTTATGAAAAAGTGATCAATTTAAGAGCATAAGAATAACCTTATGAATCTGGCAAAGGCCCATCGTAGTTCAAGCAAGAATTTATGAAGAATGCTCTAAAGCATAAGATGGAGAAAGGTTCCTCTACTGCAGGTTTGTTAAACGTGCGTCATCAGGGCATCATCATGTGACATATCATGACTTTTTCCCTCTTCGCTAAACTGGGTGTGGGTATGGCCAGCACATGACGCATCCTGCCCACGGGCCGTAAGTTTGACACCCACTGCAACTTGCATTTGGAGGTTTTTACCTCAGACTGTTGCCACGTCATGTGATCAAACTGTTTGAGAAAGACAGTTATGCTTGGAATGATCAGTAGTAAAAGGAAACGAGGCCACCAAAAAACACAGTGGCTAGACACCATCAAAGTCAACACCAGCCAGAGCATAAAACAGCTGGAAAAAGTCATTCAAGTTCAGAAAATAAGAAGAGAGCTAGTCCAATAACTGAACAGATAGCATTATCTTTACCTCAGACTCAATGAAAAAGGGGAAAGTGAAGCTGGAGGTCTTTCAAGTAAAAATGGCAATGCGAAAGTGCTCACAAGTGTATGGGAAAAGCACTTGTGACTCTTGGAGACAAATTTTGAGTGGTGCTGCTCTTGTCCAACTCCTAACATAGAGCATTTTCTGATTGACAGAGAAAACAAAACAGAAGCCTTTGGCCTGGTTACTTGGACAATTGTAAAACACACCACTACACCAGCCACAAATGGCTAAGAGGTGGCTTTGTGGAGTTAAATGTAGTTGTCATAAGGCTTTATTAGGCAAATATACTCATCCAGTGAATGGGCAAGGACACTAGAAGGATTATCTGTCATCTATCATCTATCA
>JANHFL010006676.1:197310-213731 GCA_032468155.1 Oxyrhabdium leporinum | reverse complement strand
TTCTCTTCTCTTCTCTTCTCTTCTCTTCTCTTCTCTTCTCTTCTACTCTACTCTACTCTACTCTACTCTACTCTACTTTACTCTACATGCTACTCTCTATTCTTTTGTGACCTTCTGACAATCAAAGTCAACAGGGAAGCCAGATTCACTTCACAACCGTGTTATTGATTTAACAGCTGCAGTGATTCACTTAACAACTGTGGCAAGGAAGGTTGTAAAATGGGGCAAAACTCATTCCACAATGTCTCGCTTAGGAATGGAAATTTAGGGCTTAATTGTGGTTGTAAATCAAGGGCTATTTGTCTGTCTTTTCAGTTGACCTCTAAGAAAAACCAGCTTCAGTCTCTTAGATTGAACTTTGAGAAGTTTGATGACGTGCTAAGAAAACACTAAGGTAATTCAATTCTTAAGTACAGAAATGTGAAATCTGGACATATGGAAAAATGTAAATATGATATCTCTCAGCTGTCGCTTTGCAAAAAATAGATTTCCATAATCAGCCATGTGTTATATATATAGTTCGTCCAGATTTATTCATTCTTTTTTTTTCATTCATTTCCTTTAAACAGACTAGTCTTGAATGGAGAGAGACAGAGACAGAGACAGAGAAATAGAGAGACACAGAGAGAGAGAGTCAGAGAGAGAGAGAGAGAGAGAGAACAAGAGAGAGACAGAGAGAGGGAGAGACAGAGAATTAATCAGAGAGAGAGAGAGAACAAGAGAGAACGAGAGAGAGGGAGAGAGAAAGAGAGAGAGAGAACAGAAGAGACAGAGAAAGAGAGAGAGAACAAGATAGAGAGAATTGAAATCTAATAAGATCAAACGGAAGAAAGAGATCTCATTTTCTAGCAAGGCCATTCGTCGACATATCCTTGATCTTCATAGGCGAGCACAAAATGAAGCACTTGCAAATATATTCAATTTCAGGAAAGATAAACCGGATTCTAACCTGAGCTAGCAAGAATAACGTGTAAGCAATACATTAGCTTCAAACTGTAACCAAACACAAGCACCCACAACTTTGTCTATTTTTTGTCAAAATAACAAAAGCAGCTTCACGACTGCATGCTGCATGCTCCATACCTTTTGGGCACATTACACCATGTCACAAGCCATGGCTTACAAAAGGCAACTGGACTTTCTTGGGTTTTTCCCTTGAAAACATTTCACTTCTCATCCCAGAAGCTTGTTCAGCTTCTTCAGAACTGAAGTTTCAGAATGGGAGAAGCTTCTGGGATGAGAAGCGAAATGTTTTCAAGGATAAAACCAAGCAAGACCAGCTGCCTTTTGGGGAAAAAAAAACACCTTTGGGACAACCATGATGTGGGTGACAGAGTATCTCCACAAGGCAGTGGGATTAACTCCCCAGTAGCTCGATGTCAGAAATGACTTCTTTAACATGACATGACATGACATCCCACCCCACCACTGCTACAATCAAGTAAACCCTCCGTTGCCATGTGTGACGGATTTATCCATCAAACGCTCCCGTTTATGAAGAGCGACATCTTCAGTGTAGTCACAATGACTAGTTGTGACGATCAGAAAAAGTTGGCAGAAGTTTTGATGGCTGGCCTTCCCTTTGATCGCTCAAAGGTGACTTAGGAATGCGTAGCTGGGACTTGACAACTATATAAAACAGATGGTGGGAGAACACACTCTCTCCAGCCCCATTAACACAACCTGTGAAGTACAGGTAGACCTCAACTTCCAACAGTCTGTTTAGTGACCGTTCAGAGTTACAATGGCACTGTTGTGGCCTGTCGGCTGCCGGCCCCTCCAGTAGCCGAGTCAGAGGAGGAAGAGGAAGCTGGGAGTCAGGGTCAGCATCGGGGCAACCTGAGAGCGCCGAGGGGGAAGAAGGAATGGAGCTGTCAGAGATAGAGACAGAGGCAGAGCCTGGGTCATCTGTCAGCCCATAGATGGAGAGACAACAGCCCCCAGGTCTGGAGGTGGCTGATGGGGAAAAGGAGGAACAGCTCGGTCCTTGTGCCTGACATGCAGGTGCGCAGAAGGCAGAGGAGAGGAGAGCAGTGGAAATCTATGAGCCGGTCCCTGGGACGGAAGAGCCACCACTGCTAGCGAAGCCCCACCCTAGCTCTGGGGATAAAAGGCAGGGGGCGGAGACGAATTGGTGCTGCAGACCACTACTCATCTCCCGGCCGGTTGGATTTGCTAGCCTGCGGTGTGTGCGTGAGAGAAAGACTTTTTGCCAGGGCTCCTGACGCTCCTGATAAAGGAATCGGTGATTAAGTACAGAGGGGTTGGTTGTGTTTGGGGAGTTGGATCAGGGCAACTACCCATTGTAAAGCTGTAAGGTGCTGAAAATTTCATGCGGTCTGGTTCAAACGGTGGCTGCGGTGGGATTTATACCATATGTCACCCGAATTCCAGAATTGCTGCTTTCAGTCAGCTGGGGTTTTTGTCACTCGTATTGATCCGGGATAATATGCTTTGCAAATTAGGGGTGGATATAGTGCCTCGCCACATAATAGAGGTTGTCATTCATTGGGATGAATTTGAAAGTAAAGCAGCTTCGAAGGAGAAGTTAATGCCTGCCCCGCTCTCGCCATTCTTAATGAATTTTCGAATGCTTTTTTTAGGTATTCCGCGATCTGGAGCAAATCGATGGTTATTCTGCCTAATATAAATAAAACAAGAGGGCCCATTCATACAGCGCTGGGGAGAAAGGCGGAGGCCAAGCCACTGGCTGTTTCTCGCCGAAGATTTTGCAAGAGCGATAACAACTAGCTTGCAACAAAGCTACAGGAGAAAGTAAGGAATCTAAGACTACTGAGTCTCACCATTAGATGACGTTGAAAAGGCCTGTTCTTAGCCAAAGCGGGATTTGGACCCAAATAATAGCACATAAAAGCCATTTAAAAAACAAAACAAATAGAGCATTAAAGCCAGAGGTTGAGCAATATCTTTATTACAACCAGGAGAAATGCTATGGGAGTCCATAGGAGGTTTTCCTCCGGATGAAAGGAAGCATTCTGCGCCACTACGCCACAGGTTCGGCCCCTTCCGGATGTGTGCGGTGTACATGAGGCACGTATAAAATGGGATTCGTGTGGTGATGGTATACAGGTAGTCCTCGACTTATGACTGCAATTGAGCTTCAAATTTCCGTTGCTAACCAGAAGGGAGTCATGCTATTCTCCAAAGCACCTGAGGCCAGGAAAAGAAGCAATGGATGGAAACTAATCCAGGAGAGAAGCAACCTAGAACGAAGGAGAAATTTCCTGACAGTTAGAACAATTAACCAGTGGAACAATTTGCCTCCAGAAGTTGTGAATGCTCCAACACTGGAAGTTTTTAAGAAGAAATTGGACAACCATTTGTCTGAAATGGTATAGGGTTTTCTGCCTGAGCAGAGGGTTGGACTAGAAGACCTCCAAGGTCCCTTCCAACTCTGTTATTCTGCTATTTAATAGATAGTATGACTCATACTAATTCATATGCAGTAGAGAGACTGGTGATCCCAGTTGAGACGTATGGAAGTCGGGATCCGCCTATCTGCTATTGCAGAAGGCCGAGGGCCTCTTTTCAAGCCGGAGTTCTTTGACTTACTAAGGAGTAAAGGAGGACTTACAATCACCCCATTAGTTTGGAGAAGGACACATTCATTGACCATGACTTTCAGTTTTTTTGCAGGCTATTTATTTTGCCAATAAAAGGGAAAACAATATTCCTGACCATTCATAGTACCAAAGGGAACCTTTCTGGGGAGGAGGGTTCCCCCCCTGGTGGCTGTCAAATGATGCAAAGGGTTAATAAACCGAAAACAATTTCTTTCTTTTTTTTTTTGAAAAGAAAAATCCACCCTGTGATTTTTTTTTTCTTTTCATTTCAGTTTAGTAAGGAAGGCACTTAAAAATGGCGAGGCCTTTACAATGATTTTCAATAGGGGGTGTTTCCCCCCCCCCCCCCGCCTTCCGTTTTGCTCCCTTGGATATAAATTGATGTTTTTCTGTTCATCTGGCTTTTTAGAAACGAGTAGCAAATCTCCCTCCTCTCGCTCTCTTTATATTTCACATACAGACGCTGCGCTATTTTCTCTTTCTCACCGGAACAAAATCAGCTGTAACTAGTAAAATGTGCCATAGAGTCATGGCCTTAACAGCTGGATTCTGTCTACAATCAAAATCATTTTTCAGCGTCGTTAGAACAGAAAAGGCATTTGGGAGATCTTGTTTTTTTTTAAACTCCTAGCAGCACAGGAAATCCTAAAGGCTGGGTAGAAAAAAAAAAATTAAATGCAGGTTGTCCTCGAGTTGCGACCACAATCGGGACTGGCATTTTGGCTGCTCAGCGATGTGGTCCTTTTAAGTGAGTCATCATGCGACTGGACCTAACTCTCTGACCGTTATTTTTTTTACCGCAGTCGTTAAATGAAGCGCCATGGTGGGTAAGCGAATCGTACCATTGTTAAGCGAATCCAACCTCCCCAACTGACTTTGCTTTGCTTGGGAGATGCCAGCTGGGGAGGTTGCCAGTTTGCAATCGGGCGATGCCAAACAACACTGCAGCTGTCGTAAATGTGAGCCAGTTGCCAAATTGTTATCACATAACCACAGGGACGGTGTTATGGTTGCAACGTAAAAGGAACGGATCACGTGTCCCTTTTTCCAAAGTTGTCATAGCCTATGAATCATCATTAAATGAGGGGGTCATTAAGTTGAGAACCACCCAATTCCCAGAGAATCAACTAATCAATAGCTAAATGGAGAATATTTGTAGCTCAGGGTTGAAATGAAGGGTCCTTGATGCTTCCTGAGCTGGTTTGTTTTTTTGCAGACGTTTCATTACCCAACTAGGTAACATCATCAGTGCTAGTAAGGAGTGCTGTTTGCTGTCAGTTGCCTAAGGTCCCTGTTACTATTGCCGCTACCTTCGCTTTCTTTTGCCACAGTCATTCTGCTTCTGCTTGCAGGTCTTTGCATTGTTGTTATTTTCTACAGCTTTTTCTCTCCTATTCTGCTGTCTCCAGGTACTGCCGTCCGTTGTCCAGACTTTTTTTTTTGTCTTTCTTATCCGTTATTTATTAATAATAATATCCCGTAATGATACCTTTAACACCACTGAACATCCGCAACCGCCTATCCCTTTGGGAAGGCCTCAATCGGTGGATAATAATGCCAAATCCAATCTAAACATCCAGCTGACTGTGTAACCAACCGTCATTGATTCAAGTTCTTTTTGGGTGGTTCAGGACCATCGAAGAAATTGCAATAAAATGTTGATGTTGGATTCAGGAAACAAACCACAATTGGCAACTTCACACATACTCTGTCATGTGATAATCTGACCCATGATACACAATGGCTTAGCCTTAGTTCATACATTGCACTCTGCTAAAATCAAATAAGCCACATTTTAACTTCGCATGTTGGGTGAAAGTAAATTAATAGTAAGTAAATAAATGTTGGTAAGATTTTATATCATTCCCTTGCAAAAAGGGGTTCTCACTGAATCCAACCTCTTATACACAAAGCATGTTTTTAGTCTAAAACACCACATTTTTCAAGTACTGGTTCCAGTCAAGATTTACCAAATAATACTTCCATGATTTAATTAAACCCATAAAAAGAGCAACCCCCACCCCCCAATACATGTTTTATTCTTGTTGCTTCTGGCATATCTACGGTATGACTCAGACATGGTGCACTTTAGAAATGAATTCCTTCTCTGTTCTCTGTGTTAATATTTTCCAACATCTATATTCATCATTCTGCTGTTCTTTTATTCTCTTTGAATCATAAAATGCTCCTTTCTGTGTACTGTGCTGAACAGTTGCATGGTTACCTGAAGAAATGCTTACCAGAGGCACAAAACTTGCATAAAAGATCATTTCCTTGGGAGTCTGCCTATTTTCATACTCTTTCATACCAAAATATTTAATCATTGCTTCAAAAATGCAATATTTTGCAATCCCCAAAACACTCTAGTTCTGGAAAATAGTAGCATCTCCTTCATAGTTGAATCGCCAACTATTCCTTTTCATGCTTTTTTCATCTAAGTATTCCCCATTAGCACATATCTCCAGAACAGAGCAGTATCAGAGAACCATTCCATTTAGCATGTTATTAAGTTGAAATTCTCAAAGTTACGCCTCCTGTACTAACCACTTAACTAGCCCAGTCATGAGCATGTGTGAATTTCAACTCCCAGAATTCCCCAAATCTACATGACGGTTTCAATAAGGAGCAAATATTTTATTAATTCCCATTATAGTACCTCCAGATCTGAAAGTAGAAGATGAAATTATGGCTTCATTTGTTGTCATAGATTCAGAACTAACAAACTAATCGATGGCAGAAATACTGCACAACATACCCAACCTGGCCAAATACAGATAACAGAATAACAGAGTGTGGGAGGCCCCCTCCCTCCTAGAAGAATGAAATATTTTGTGAAATATTTAAAAAAAGCAGGATAAAATATTTCCCCTAAAAGAGAAATAAAAAGCTTAAGGGAGACAGAAACTCAGAGCCCCAGCTCCCTCCCCCCCAGCAGATATTTTGTGCCCATTAAAAGACTGGGCCAGCCTATCTACAAAACAAAAGACCTTCAGTTTCAGGGTGATGGGATTAAGACATGACCCTCTGGGACATAATAGGATTATCTAGCAGCAGAGCTCACTGCATTGCACAATCTCTTAAGGATATTGCATCACCCGGCAAACTTCAACCAAACTTGACTCAGACAAACATGGCACCATGGGAGTCTGACAACAGTCAATAGAACACATGTTCTTGCACAGGAACAGGAAGCTCAAGTTCAAATCCCAAGAGAAGGTATAAGAGCCACCCACTCTCATTTCCATGTGGTCAGCTGTCCAGAACCACCCATGTGCTTCTGCTTCATCAATAAATGGACCCTCTTTCCAATCAGTCTCCTGCCTCCATTTTGTCTCCAGTGCCTTTCTCCCGGTTTGGAAGTGGACCTGGATATTTCTTCCAACAAGAGTTAGAAGGGATCTTGGAGGTCTTCTATTCCAACCCCCTGCTCAAGCAGGAATCTAAAGATAAAGCCAGAAACTTTTCTTTGGGGTTTAATGGAAAAAGACTTTGGAAACAAATTTGGAACTTTGATGTTATACATGTTGACGGCAGCAAGACTATTCTATGCACAAAAAATGGAAGGACATTTCGATCCCGACAATGGACGAATGGCTGCAAAAGTTGATGGAGTTAGCAGAGATGGCTAAATTGACTGCTCTGATCAAAGAAAAAAAAAACCCCAAATACTTTTATTTCTATTTGGAAACCGCTTCTGGACTTTGTGCTTGAGATGGAAACACCTCCCCCCCCAAAAAAAACCCCTTCAATTTTGGGTTTTACCGATTAGATAGATTTGTTGTTATAGAAATGGCTAGTTTATACTATTATGTAAACGTAAAAAGTTGAGGTTTAATGTTACTGTTTTATTCTACTGCAGCAGAGAGAGTTGGAAGTCAATGCCTTTTTTTCTTTTTTCCCTTCTTTTCTACGCTCCTCCTTTCCCCTTCCCCTCCTTTATTTTTCCATTTGCTTTTGTATTTTTTATTATAAACCAATACAAACTGTAAAAAAAAATGTAGGAAACCCTGCACCATTTTAGACAAAATCTCTTTTTAAAAAGCCTCCCACGCTGGAGCACCCACAAACTTTTGCAGGAAACTCCAGTAAAGAATTTTACGGACACCGAAGGACATGGCACATTCAAATCTGGAGTTTTACACGCTCTTGAGCTAAAAATACGGGGTGAGTAAGTCTACATTGGGTTTAGTCAATAGGTCAAATGAAAAAGCTGATTACTATTCACTGGCTATTCCAGGTTAATTTCAAAGCATTCCAACTCGTTCCCTCCTGAGCATGTCAAAGTTTAGAACTCACAAAGCAAATGAAAAAAAATATGGCAGGAAATGTTATTTTGGGTGTATCCGAAAGACATCCATAGTGCAGCTCTTCACAATCAGCACAAGAATGTTTTCCAACGATGTGAATTATGTCTGCACGTTGCCAGAAGTTTCAGCGCTCTTGTGTCTTATTTCAGCGCCGAGAAGCAATAATTTATGTGGGAGTGTTAGACATCCTGATTGTGCATTTGGGTCAAAAATAATAATAATAATAATGATAATTAGTGATTACTTGCAGACCACAAGAGGTTGGCACTTGGCAGGTTTACAAAGGTCAGACATAAAAATAAAAATAAATTATTTAAATGGTGTGGCGGTGGAGAGGAAGCCCGTCTTTCTAATTTGGCGCTATTAAAAACAACGTTCTCGGTAAAATGCCTTCTAAAACACTTCTTCTTCATGGAAGGAACGTGGCAAACACTTGGTTGCCATTCACATTTGACATAAAGATCGTGGACCCAAGAAAAACATGGGAGACATTTGGCTGCTGAGAACTTCATCTTTGGACGGATAATGTTCCCAGCCAGCAAATGGTGACATGATGCTGTCAATGAGGACAGTCTAATAGGATTTCTGACACATGTTAATTGTTTGGTGGCATCAGGAGTTCTAGGAAAGCTTTGCAGGTAGATTAAATCAGAACCTAGAATTAAATTGTAGATAAGTTGAATAAGCCTCTTTAAATAATCCACTTTTCCTTTTGCCTCCCACTGAAAATCAGACAGTAATCACACCGCTAAATCAGAAAATACAATTGTGTGATTTTCATGGCTTCCAACCCACTGATCAGATGGGCCTTCTAAAGCTTGAGAACTGGATGTTCCCAGGTATATTAATAAAGTAAAGGTCAACTCTCCTTCAAGCCAAGCTGAGCCCTGAGTGTCTTCATGAAGAATAGGTCTTGATACATAAGGAAATCTCTGCTCATATTTTCCTGACCTTCCATGAGGGCCTGGAGACCTGGTTCTACCAATTCCAGCCCAACCAGGGAGTACCACTTATGACCACTTTAGCACCCCCATGGTCATGTGATCATAATTCAGACGGTTGGCAACTGGCTCACCTTTATGACGGTTGCAGTGTCCCTGGGATGACGGCCATCTCCTTTCGCGGCCTTCTGACAAGCAAAGTCAATGGGGAAGCCAGATTCGCTTAACAACCGTGTTACAAGCATAGCAACTTAACAGCTGTAGCAAGAAAGGTCGTAAGATGAGGCCAAAACTCACTGAACCAACGTTTCGCTTAGCAACAGAAGCTTTGGGCTCAATTGTAGTCACAGGTTGAGGACTCCCTGTATAGTTTTATTTCTTTTTAACTTTGCAAGTTGCCCAGGGTCGCCTTAGGGCGAGATGGGTGGCTAAACAAACAAACAAATAAAGACTTTGATACGGGATTCATTTGTTTATAAACATGCGACCCTATTGAATAGAAAAGATTTGGTAAAACAGGTTAGCATCTCACAGTCTTAAGTTGATGCCATGCTCACGTATCCATGAAAGAAAACTTAATAACAAAGTTGGAAGGGACCTTGGCGGTCTTCTAGTCCAACTCTCTGCTCAGGCAGGAAACCCGACACCACTTCAGACCAATGGTTATCCAATCTCTTCTTAAAAACTTCCAGTGTTGGAGCATGTACAATTTCTGGAGGCAAGTTGTTCCACTGATTAATTGTTCTAACTGTCAGGAAATTTCTCCTTAGTTCTAGGTTGATTCTCTCCTTGATTCCTTTCCACCCATTGCTTCTTGTCCTGCCCTCAGGTCCTTTGGAGAATAGCTTGACTCCCTCTTCTTTGGGGCAGCCCCTGAGATATTGGAAGGCTGCTATCATGTCACCCCTAGTCCTTCTTATCATTAAACCAGGCATGCCCAATTCCTGCAACCATTCTTCATATGTGTAGAAAGTAAGCACCCACCCCTCTCCTAGAAGAATGAAATATTCCAGGAAATATTAAAAAGGAAGAATATTATATTTCCCTGGATTAGAAAAGGAGAAACGTGTTTTTAAAGACAAAGAGCAATTCCCTGCAGATATTTGGTGCACATTAAGACTGGGCCAGCCTATCTACAAGACAAAAGTCCTCCAGCTCCAGGGTGATGGGATGAAGACATGACCCTCAGGACATAGTAGGATTAGCCCTCTACCCATCTAACAGCAGGGCTCACCGCATTGTGAAATCACCTGGGGACATTTCATCAGCCCAAGGTTCCACCAAACATGATTCAGACAAACATGACTCCACATGGGAGTCTGACTGCAGCAACGAATAGAATACATGCTCTTGCCACAGGAACAGGAAGCTCAAGGCCCAAGAGAGGGTATAAATAACCCTCACTCTCCACTCCATGTGGTCAGCTATTCAGAATCACACTTGCTTGGTGGTTCTGTTCCACCATTAAATCATCTTTCCAATCAGCCTCCATGTTTCCAGCGTCTTTCTCCCCACTTGGAACTGAACCCAGATGGACATTTCTTCCAACAAAAGCATCCACTTCCTCTCTCTCCCTGTCAATTTCCACTTAAAAGTGCAGGGAGGAAAAGTGCAGTGGGCATCGGGGAACCTTCAGTGCCCCCTCCCAGAATAGAATAGGTCTCCCCAGAGCAGATTCCCACGCATCCTCCTTCTCCTTCTGTCTCCCACCGCCCGGCCATCCCTTCTTTCTCTTCTTCACACAGCCACAGTGGATGTCTTCCTCCTTTGGGGTTTCTTGCACACTCAGCTGGGAGGGAATTCCATTCCATGGCCATTTGCACACCAGCTCCCACCAGATCACCCCCACTGGAGTGGAGCTGATCTTTACTGGCAGTTCCCTAAAGCTAAGGGACCTCCGTATTTCCATTTACATGTGTATTTTATATTTTGATAAGTTTCATAAAAAATATATTTTTTAAAAGAAGTGTGAGTGGCCATGCATGGGTTTCCCAGTCCTGGATTTAAATCCTACCTAATAACATGTGGCTGCCTATCTCTGATGAGTCTCAAGGAAAGACAAAACTGGTCATGTGCTGCCCCCTGGTGGTGCAATAAAAGAGAACACTCAAGAGGTTTTTTGGAGTCTTTAAAACAGAACAGAACAGAACAGAATAGAATAACAGAGTTGGAAGGGACCTTGGAGGTCTTCTAGTCCAACCCCCTGCTTAGGCAGGAAACCCTATACCATTTCAGAAAAATAGTTGTCCAATCTCTTCTTAAAATCTTCCAGTGTTGGAGCATTCACAACCTCTGGAGGCAACTTGTCCCACTGATTAACTAACTGTCAGGAAATTTCTTCTTAGTTCTAGGTTGCTTCTCTCCTTGGTTAGTTGCCATCTATTGCTTCTTATCCTGACCTCATGTGCTTTGGGAATAGCCTGACTCCCCCTTCTTTGCGTGTATGGTGGAGGGGTCCATGGACAACAGAACAGAGTAGAAGATCCTCAATTTCCTTGAAGGAAATTAAGAAACACAGGCTATGATCTAAACAACCCACCACTTGTAGATTAGACCATAAATCCACATATACTTTAAATACACCCCTGAATCCAATTTCTTTGCATCCAGGACCTGATCTATAATTTTGTACACATGCATGAACCATCCTAAATTATGCTACCTTTAGAAAAGTGATGAAATTATCATTTTCCTTTTCTACACGCTGTCATTGCATCAGCATTGGCACAAAAACTCATTTGAGAAAAGCGAGGATTACTTCTTGACTTCACAAAAATATCTGCAGGAATGCTGAGTTGAATTCTGATGTTTAGTGCCAGAGATAAGCTATCAACTGCATTATGTTGACAACAAATGTGAGAACTGCATAGCCACTAGACATTGGTGCAGTGCTTCCCTTCTACCCTCTACCTATAATGGCATGCTAGAATATGTCAAAACTGTTTTGAATGTTGTAAGGGTTGCTACAATCCTGTTATATGTTTATGGCAGGGAAAAAGAAGAAAAATGTACTGTATTCTGTTCTGTAGGAACCAAACTGGCTGGAGAGCTGAAAATTCTGCCAATCCAGTAATGCCAGAGTAGAGACAATGAAAGGAACAAAAATGAAGACCTTTGCTCTGTACTTAATACATGAATGAATAAATACAAGAATAAAATATGACAATGGAGCAAACATTTCAATTGCTTCTAGGCCTGCGCTTCCAAGACTATTTTCATCAACTTCTGCATAAATCCAAATGTACCCTGATCTACAACACCCATCGCTGCTATTCTCTCTTGCATACCTTATACATTCTCTTTTACATACCTTGTATACAGTTATCAAAGGGCCAATTCATGACAGTGGTCATATCATATGACTCAAAGTGGTGATCTGGAATGGGGGAGGGATTTTGATTGCTTCTCTGATAGACAGATCTCTTATCTGGTAGTCCTGAAGTTCTCTAGTGCCAAATGGGACAACTTGCCATAGCCAACTCGCTGCAGGACAACTCACCACGACCAACTTGCCGAGGGACAACTTGCTGCAGGACACTTTAACAATTCTATTTAATTATTTAAAATAAATTAAAAAAATATTTTAATTTTTTCAACTCACATTTAATTCTGTTCCCCCTTTTGCATCCTTTCTTTAATGATTCCATTCCATTATTTCTTTGATTTTAGGGTAACTCTTGTCCCGCAGTGAGTTGTCCCACAGTGAATTGGCTGCAGCAAGTTGGCCATGGCGAGTTGACTGTGGCGAATTGTCATAGACCCTCTTTAGTGCTGTCCCCTGCCTCAGGGAGGCTGGACCTTTTTGATTGATCCATTCCAGGAGATTAATAAGGCTTGTTGGCTTGATTCACAATCTGATTGAGGCTTGGCTTGCTGACAAGAACAAGAGAGTGGTGGACCTTGATCCATGCAGCCTCTCTCTTCCTATGGGTCTTAGAATTCTCTTTGGTTTACAGAATAGTTGAGGGAGATAAATGAGTGAGGAGACATCTAGGGCAGGGCTGTTAAACTCCAGCCCACAGGCCAGATGCGTCACGTGCTGGCCAGACCCATGCCCAGTTTAGCGAAGGGGATAAAGTCCCAATAAGTCATGTGACACCACCGTGATGATGTGAATTTTACACCCCTGATCTAGGGCATTGGTGATTGATGAGGAGTGCATTTGACCAGGCATGAGTAAGAGCTGCTATTAAGGCCTACTTCGTGGTGATAATAGCAGCAAAACCTCAGATTTTCTCTGTCTTATTGTATCTGTGGTTAGCTTATCCAGCAGCCTTATTTAAGATGGGGAATTTCCTAGGGCCCCTTGGGAAGGGCTGGCTCAGAGGTTACCTGTAAAGTTGTTGTGAGGAATGTGCTGGGCATTGGTTGGATACAGTCATTTACATTTGCTACAAGTTGGACTCTACCCTAAAGGTAGCTGGAGATTACCCTGGCTTAGTTCTCTGGAAGGAGTTGGTCCTGATGAAGTTGACAGTTTTTCATAAGTGTTAACTTATCCACTTCTATCTTAGATCCCTGTCTAGTATAGCATGCAATAGCATGGAGAGTTATGTGTGTTCATTCGGAATGTTACAATCTCTGCCCTGCAAGCTGCATTTGCATGCTTCTGAGCTCAGTTCAGGTTGTTACTAGTGATCTAGTAAAGTGATCTATTACTAGTGATCTAGAAGCCCTTCATTGCATGTGTTTTTTAAAGGAGTTTCTCTCCTTGTTATGTCAAATCATGAAATTAGATCTGGCAGAAGAGAGATGCTTTGGTGTCCATCTTTTAGGGAATGACATGAAGAGAGACTTTTCTTTGTGGCACCTGACTTTTGAAATATCATTTCTCTGGATATTAAATTGTTGCCAACCTTGCTGGCTTTTTAGAAGATTTGTCATTGAGGTTGGGGGTCCTCAGTTAACACCAAAGAAACCTCTCTGTATCAATACAATAACTTTTCTGCCTGCCAGTTAAAACAATCTGCTGCCTGAATTTGTTGCTTCTATTGTCCCATGATGATGATCTTCTCTGGAATGTGCATTGAATTGTTTTCCATTAATTTGAAACCATTTTCTTTCTAACTGCCTAGTGAATGCAATTGGTCAAATTCCCTGGTGATTTCTTGTCAGCAATTTTGGGTTGCATTAAATTCTTTTAATCAGGTTATTGCAAATTGCAAGCTTGCATGCTCCATGTTTTCTACAGAATTCCATTTTGAAGTGTTCTAGGAAGCTGTTTAACATTCACCCAATTAAGGGACAGTCATTTCCTTGAACTTCTAGGAGACGTGGTATGTCTAGCATGCATAAATCAGGAGAGACCTTATTGCAGAGACTCATAGCAAGATGCACTTTAGAAAAGACAGACTATTTTTCCATGTACTGTATGGTTTTTGAAGAGCAGGCTGTTCCCTCCCCAGCCCACTGTTGAGGTAATATGATACTGTATCTAATTGTTTTGGGGTTAAGTAATGCTTTCTCTTTCTTCTGACATTCCTCTTCTCAGTTGTCTTGACATATGAAGTGTTCAAGTCCTCAATGAAGAGACGAGGGATAATACAAGACAGAGATCTGTCCAGCTCCTCCTAACTGTCTATGCCTGCTGCAGAAATACTTCCTTCTCCACCTAGTCACTGGACACAGTTTTCTATGGTTATTTGTGCCTTGGTTGTGTGAGAGATTAGGTACCAGGCTTATATACTCTCTTTTCAGTGTAGGTATGCCTTTTAAGGTGCATATTAACCTCCTAACTTCTTGGAATTGGATGTTGGCATTGGTAAAACCACTCCCAAAAGCAGATTGTTTTGGGTATAACAAGGATTTGGGTAAAGCAATTTACCTCATGCTTCATTCTAAAATATTATGGAAGAAGCCCAACAGTTTCATTGTCTCTCATTTTTAAAATTGTTTTTCTACATTATTTAATGGAATGGTGACAGTTCTAGTGATACAGATTCATGAGAGGCTTTCTGTGAAAAAGAGACCAAAAGAACTGTTCTCCATGCCTCACCATTCACCTAATATATGCATGTTTACTTTTTCAATTTTTATTTCAACATATTACAGGGACCTAGGAAACGTATTCCTATTTGCCCCAAGCTACTGTAGGTGGAGAGTTTTAGAGGAATAGCCACTAGTAATAAGTAATAAGCCAATTTACCTGAATTTTTCCTGAAATTACTGTAACATTTATTTATTAATATTTTTTTAAAAAAATGCCTTTTCATCCAAAGAGGCAGAGCAACATATTCATTTTGCCATCACCATTGATAAGAAAAGGATAGTTCCAAATTCCACCCCTGATTTTCACAGAGGCTATTTTGATTCTCCTGATTTGACACCGAGCCATATAGATCAGGATAAATTGACGATTTTCAAATATAAATCAGCCCTTCCCAGTTTCTCAGGATTCATGACTAATGTCATGTACATCATCTTAGACATAATGCTTGGTAACAAAGAGCAATATGCAAAATCAAATCAGAATGAGCTATGATTGATATAGTGAGGGTACAGGGATAGGGAGGTGTTTTTTTTTGGGGGGGGGAAAGAACCTCCTTAAATTTATCTGCATTTGTGTTATTTCTTCCATTCAGCTCTTTTACTCCCATCTATGTCATACATCATTCAAAACAGTGAATCTAAAAGTTGAAGAATCTAAAGAACAAATCTGAATGCCAGTTCCAGGGTAAAGTAGGAAAAAATAATAATAGGTAAAGCACATCTCTGCTTTTTGCCTCACCTCTGTTCTTATTAACAACTGTGGCAGCAGCGATCAGATTATTAGTTTAGCTCTTGGGCACAATACAAGCTTGACGGAGGCTCCTTGTACCTGGGAAACAATGTCAGCTTCAGGATAATGACTAAAATTATACTGTTTTGCTGCTTCTACTGCTGGGAAACATCCAGGTATTGAGATGCGGCATTTCAACTTATAATCAATGAACTATTGGAAGCATGTCTCTGCCAATAAGGACTGCCACATTCAGTGTAAATGCTGGTTTCTTTTCCTTTGTTCCATTGAAAATTAAAATATGGTAGCAGAAGAACTGGGCAATTGCTTGGCCTCCATTATTTTTATTGATTGATTGATAAAGCTCACTGTTTCCTGGTTTCTAGATTAGCAACTTAATCACTACACTTTTCCTTATGTGTATATTTATTTGGAGGCTTTCAAAATGTAACTTCCGATTCCCATTATGGAAAGATCACTCTACAGAGAAGACAGGGCATCTAATAAAAAAGATATGTTCATTGTCAGTTTTGTGCTGGTTGGTGTAAGCTGTAATACAAACCAAAGTAATATAAGGTTAAGCTCCTGGATTTGAACTACAAACCATAATTTAGCTACAATATTCACTGGATGATTGACTACTGTCACTCTCTCTCATTCCAACTATTCCAAGGGGTGTGTGTTGGTAAGGGTAACATTAGACAAAACTCCCATGGAAGTTGCTCTATGACAAAAGAGAAAATATAAATACAGTAATAACAACAATAACAATAACTTAGACTTAGTTTTGTAGTGCTTTACAGCCCTCTCTAAGCGGTTTACAGAGTCAGCATATTGCCCCCAACAATCTGGGTCCTCATTTTACTGACCT